>APFE030262335.1:62538-75099 GCA_000404065.3 Pinus taeda
TTTAGAAGTAAATATTTATTTTTTAACTATATATATAAAATGCTAATAAATATTTAAATACAAATCATATTTTTACATTCAAGTAATCCATTATTTTCCTAAGATCTTATAACTAAATTTTAGTATCTAATGAAAGTTAAATCATTATACTCATTGTTATTAAGAACATAGTTTTAAAATAAAGCAATTTACCAAGTAAAAGGTATTGATATTAAGATACATATTATATGACTTTTTAAAGAAAATATATCATGATGGTGCCTTTCATGATGGTTGAGGTTAGGATTTTCCTTTAGTTAAATGTGTTGCATCCTCCACAACTATCTAATGCACTCACAACTACGTTAAGTTTTGAAGTCCTCTATTATTGTCCTCCTCAATTGGTTGATGCACTCATAATCGTCATAACCTTGTAAATTTATGGCATCCTCTGTCCCTGTGGCCTCTATTGGGCTCATAGCAGTCACAGTGCTCAAAGTTATCTCATGTCTCTCAAAATTGCACGCAATCCAGTGGCTAAGTCTCTCTCTTGAACTACGCACTCCATAGTCACAATGGGCAAGTCTACCTCACTGTGTCACTGTCTCCCTCAACCACGCAGTCTTTCTTCTTAATTCTCCAATCACTGTGCATTGCGCAATCCAGTGGCTGAGTCTCTCTCTTGAACTGCGCACTCCAAAGTAATATGGGTATGTCACGCCATGATGGTGGTAATAATGGTAAATTGTCTCCAAAGAGAGATGAATTTTCCAAGGGACATGAAAAGTCCATTTCTTCTCGTCAGAGTCACAACCCAAAGGACAAGTATAAGTGTCGTGGGAATTTTAAAAATGTTGGTGATTTTGATTATTTATGGGACAAGATTCCTTGCACATTTTGTGATGCGCCTAACCATTGTGTGGTTGATTATGAGCACAGTAAGGTGATGGTCAAAATAATGGATCAAATCCTTGGGACAAAGCATGACAAATATCTCCCTATTATGAAGACTTCCTTATCGATGGGCAAGCGAAAGCATTTTTGTACCCATTATAGCATGAATGGGCATCAAATTGAAAATTGTTGGAAACTCCATCTGGAACTTCGTCCTAAGAAGGAAAAAGAGGTCATGTGATCCTTTGTAAGGAAAGAGACAAGTGGAAAAATGGAAACTGATGTAATTCCTAAAGAAACCTTCAAAAATTGATATCTTATTAGGTCAAGCTTCAAGCTACCATAGGACCAAATCTTAATCTTTCACAGCGCTGAGCCTCAAGATTTCCACAAAGTTGAATCTCATATTTTCATGCGGGGGCTTCACTCAATGAACCTTTGACATATCACGTGCGTTCATGGCATATTAAACAATACCCTTAATTTCACTACATATTGGAAAATGCCTTTAAAAATCACATTGTTTAACCCCCTAACAATATAAACCCAATACACCTTCCAAATTAAGAATCCCCTACTTTCACTAGATATTGTAAGTGTCCATTTTTTCATTAACATTTTTTATACCCCTTCATATTTTTACATTAACTTTGGGCTCGATTTTTTATACCTGCCAATATAAAAACCCTCTACCCCCTATATATCTCTTAATATATTATGTCATTTTTTCCTGAACAAATATCCCCCAATATGAACCCATGTGGTATGGTATTGCTCCCTTAGTGAAGCCCCCGTGTATTTTCACAGGGATGAGCCTCAGGCTTGCCACAAGGTTGAATTTATGCTTATTACAGGATCAAAATGCACATGCCTTAAGGCTGAAATAGGGCTTACTACATGGATGAAAAATAGAGGCCTCGAGGTCAAAATATTCTAAGGAAAAGATGTTGAGTTTCTTCCATGCTTTCTTAAGTGAAATTAACCGTTACCAAGCTCCATTAAGCAATAACCTTAAAAAAACAAACAAACAAAACAAAAGTTTTAAAGATGACTTCCTTCAAGGCTTGTTTTATTCCTTGGTTCATGAGATATGAACCTCTTCTTTTGTTTCTCAAGCAATTCTTATTTCACTTGTTGTACTTAGATGAATTTCTTGGCCAAAATGGGAGAGGGGATGACCTATTTATAGGCCTCGTTGACCCTAAAATAAGGCCAACTTAACCAAAGTAGGAACGACCTATCTTATAGGAGGCGCAACTTGACTAAGGCCATAGAAATTCATTTTTTTATCTTGAAAAATTCAAATCTCCTCAACAAAGACGAGTTATGGGGTGAGTCACACCTTTTTGAAAATCTCTTGAGATGATATTTAGGCATGTAGTATTATATTCTTTAGCATGATAACCTTTGACATCAATAACAATTATTTTCTCAACAATTTGATGTTCCAAATGAAAGTTATGGTAACTTTCCCAACACTTGTTGATTTTTCGCATCTTCCCAAGAGAAAAATTCTATAGCTTTCCACATGTCCAATTATTCAAATATAGCTCTAAAAATTATTCATATTCTTTCTTATGTTTCCTTATATCTCTAAAATTTTCACAATATGAGGTATCACTGAAATTGCTATAGTGAAAATGTCAAACTCGTTTAGAATTGATTTCAAGATCCTTCTCACACTAAAACTTCCACAGTTTATATCTCCAAAAGTGTAGAAAACCAAACTTTGAAGTTTTAACTAGACGTTTCTCAAGATATTGCCACAATGTGATCTAAATTTCACCATTTGAAATGTTCGAGAAAAATGTTTTAGTGAAAACGCCGAAATGAATTGTTGGAAACTAATTTCAAGAGCATTCAGGAACCATAACTTCCTTAGAGAATATCTTAAGAATTATAGTGAAGAAATATCTATAATTTTAAATATATGCTCCCTAATAGTTCTCCCCAATATGTTCAAAATTTCATCATTTGAAGTGACCCAAAATTTTGTTATGCTCTTGACCTGCGAGAAGATACCAGAATACCAAATATGTGAAGAAATATACCCAGAACATAGAACAATAAGAAATAACAACATGTATTTTATTATTCAGAATGGAAAGCAATGCTTACTTGCCCCTTCGAGGGGGCCGCCTCCAATAGAGTTGGGCTCAATTACAAAATAAGACATGATGCTCCTCAAGGGGAGTCTCTATCCTTTATATAGGATTTACACATGCAATACCATGGGTCAGTACCATGGTTCTTATTAATACCATCTATCTAATACCATGGCCCATTTGCAACTAACAATGATCCCTTCTTTAAATGCGGGTCAACCACTTATAATTATTAATATGGGCTTTATTGACTCTTTAAATAACTATAACTATGACTCAACCCTATTACATAAATAAGGGGGTTAGGGTTGGACCCTAACATGCCCTCCCCGATAAAAATAGCCTTGTCCTCAAGGCTGAAGCTACGGAAACTGTTGTAGAACAATGGCTAGTTCCCAGGTCGCATCTTCTAGAGAGGTATCTTTCCACTTGATGAGGACTTCCTTGATCATGCGGTCGTGCAGGTGTCGTTCCCGCGTGTCAAGAATCTGTTTAGGTTGGAGCCAGATTGAACCTTCTTCATCCAATTCCGATAGACTGGTTTGAATTCTGTAATGGTTCCCAACCACTTTTTTGAGGTGTGAGACATGGAAGACAGGATGGATTTTTGCAGTGGGTAGCAAGGCTAGCTAGTAGGCTACTTCTCCAATGCACTGAAGTATTTGATACGATCCATAGAATTTTGGAGATAATTTTTGACAACCCTTTTCTTTGAGTGATGTTTGCTTATATGGTGGCAGCCTCAAGAATCCCTGATCCCCTTCTTGAAACTTGCGCTCTAAACGATGTTGGTCTGCCTGTTGCTTCATGCGATTTTTAGCTTGATGGAGATTCTCTTTGAGGTGGGCCAGCATGGTTGCAGGGTTCTATAGGAGTTGATCCACTGCGTGTACCTTCGAGCATCCCTGGATATAAGAAGTAGGTGAAGGAGGGAGTTGAATATAAACTGCTTCATATGGAGTCATTTTGGTGGTGGCATGATAGTTACGATTATACCACCATTAGGCTAGAGGTAACCACTGTACCCATAGATGTTGCTTTTCTAAAGTGAAACACTTGAGGTAGGTCTCCAGACATTTGTTGACGACTTCAGTTTGACCATCAATTTGGGGATGATAGGAAGTACTGAGTTGTAGTTGGGTACCTTGTAGCCTGAAGAGTTCCTGCCAAAAGTTACTGGTGAAGATCGAGTCACGATCAGACACAATGGAAGTGGGCATGCCATGCAATTTGAAGATCTAGTCCATGAAAGATTGAGCCACCAAATCTGGTGTAAAAGGGTGGGGTAGGGCGCAAAAATGAACATACTTAGAAAGTCTATCCACAACCATAATGATGACTGACTTGTTTCCTGACTTCAGAAGACCCGTAATGAAATCCATAGAAACCTCTGACCAGATTGAGACAGGGATGGGCAATGGCTATAATGTACCTAGGGATTTGATTGTTTCTCTTTTGTGGCGTTGACACACATCACACTTACCTACAAAAGTAAGAATGTCCTTTTTCACGCCTGTCCAAAATAATGAACGTTGAGTGTGAGCATAAGTCTTCTGAAAGCCTGAATGGTCGGCAATGGGAGATGAGTGCAGCTCTGCCAAAATGCGACTTTTAAGGGTGGATGTTGGTGATATCACTACTTTGTCCTTGTAGCGAAGAATATCATTCTGCCAAGAGTAGCCCGCTATGGAATTTGGATCTCCCTGCAATTTATTAATGAGTTGGAAGAGCAAAGGATGTGAAAACCATTCCTTGCGAGCCTCTTAAATCCACTCTGGAATGGGAAGAGAGATTGATAGAAGGGTGCTTTCCTCCTCAAATTGGCATGATAAAGCATCTGCTACGACATTTTCTCGCCCTTTCTTGTAAATTATCTCATAATCATATCCCAACATTTTGGATAGCCATTTATTTTGTTGTGGCGAGGATAGGCGTTGCTCCAAAAAATATTTAAGGCTTTGATGGTCTGTGCGGATTTGGAAACGTCGGCCCAATAAGTATGGTCGCCAGGTATCCACTGCATGTAAGATGGCCATCATCTCCTTCTCATAGGTAGATTGTCCTAGATTTGTCCCACTTAGTTGTTGGGTAGTGAAGGCCAAGGGTCAACCTTCCGGCATTAAGACAGCCCCAATACCCGTACTTGAAGCATCATATTCAATCACAAAAGATTTGGTGAAGTCGGGTAGGGCCAATACTAGAGTGGAACACATGGCATGTTTGAGAGCTATAAATTCCTGTTGCGCTTCATCATTCCAGAGGAATTAATTTTTCTTGAGAAGGTGAGTGAGGGGTCTAGCAATGTGACCATAATTGCGAACAAATTTGCGATAGTAGCTGGTGAGACCCAAAAATCCTCTCAAGCTCTTCAAGGTCTTTGGTTGAGGCCAATCCTGCATTGCCTGGATCTTTTTGGGATCCACCCTGACACCTTCACGCCCCACAATGTGGCCCAAATACTCAACTTCTTCCATGCCAAAAGAGAACTTGGACAATTTGACAAATAATTTATGCTTTCGTAGAAGTTGCAAGAGCAGATCTACATGCTGAAGATGCTTTTCCCAGGTGAGGTTGTAGATGAGGATGTCATAAAAAAACAAGGACAAATTTTCTGAGATATGGTTTGAACAGGTGATTCATGAGGCTCTGTAAAGTGGATGGGGAATTACAGAGACCAAATGGTATGACTAGGCATTCATAATGGCCTTCATGAGTTCGGAAAGAAATCTTTGGAATGTTTACTTCTTTCATGCAAATTTGGTGATAGCCCGAGCAAAGGTCGAGCTTAATAAAGAATTGAGCCCCATTTAGTTCATCCAGCAAATCATCAACAACCGGGATGGGAAATTTATCTTTGACCTTCAGCTTGTTGAGGGCCCTAAAGTCTGGACACATACGCCATTCCCCATATTTCTTGAGCACCATTACCACAGGCGATGAATAAGGACTAATGCTAGGACGAATGACACCGAATTCCAGGAGTTCCTTGATGATTTTTTTAATTTCATTCTTTTGGACAAAAGGATATCTATATGGGTGCAAATTTTGTGGTTGTGCCCCTGGGACCAAAGTAATGCTATGACCATGTTCCCCTCTCGAGGGTGGAAGCTCATGAGGCTTGTCAAAGACTTGCAGATGGTTGTTTAAGACCTGTTGCATCTCAGGATGAATATGAAGAGAAGTGGGTTCAAAGGCCTGGATGGCATTAAATTGGGCTATAACTCCATGGTGGCCCTTTTTTAACAATTTTTCCATCCTATGCAAGCTGATGATAGAAGGAGCACCTGTCTGGAGTCCGCGGAGGGTATGTGTGTGGTTATTCTGCTTGAAGCCCATATATAACTCCTGGAAATCCATGGTGATTGGGCCGAGTGTGCGGAGCCATTCAACACCCAAGAAAATGTCACGCCCACCATGTTAATGGAAAACATGTGGGTCTTTAGGTGATAATCCCCCATTTGAAGTTTGAAATTTTCACAGTGGCCTTCACATTTCATTGTCCCCCCATAAGCAATCTGGACCTGGAAATTAGAGAGTGCTCTGACAAACAATGCACTGCTTCAGTGAATCTTTGATGGATAAATTTATGCGTACTTCCACTATCAATCAAGACTACTACAAGGCAATGCTTAATAAAACCTCTGAATTTGAGAGTTTGGGGAGAAGAAATTCCTGCCAAAGCATGAAGCGATATAACTGGTTCTTCAGTTGTAGCTGGGAGCTCATTGTCCGGCTGGTTGTCCTCATCTTCCTCCTCTGGTCCCTCAAATGGTGAGGCTTCCTCAGATGAACTGTGATCAATAACATCAATTTGAAAGAATTTGGGTTCCTTGAATTTATGCCCCGGGGAGTATTTCTCATCACAGTAGTAACACAATCCTTGCTTTCTTCTTTCTGCCATTTCTGCTGGTGACACATTTTTAACCTTAAGTGTTTGGGTAGTGCTCGGAGCCTAGGTGGGGCATCCCTTGGCTATGAAATTTGGACGAGTCAACTGGGCCGCTAACGCGCGTTCTACTTCACGATCTATCTTGCAAGCTGCCAGCCGTGAGACTAGTTTTTGTAGTCAGACATGGGCTTGTATGACATCTTTGATACCACTGATAAAACATTCCAAGTAGAATTCATCTGCTAGACCTCTTGTGCGGAAGGCTAATGCTTCAAATTCTTTAATATATTCTTGCACTGTGCCTGTCTGTTGGAGCTTAGTAAGATGACCCAAAAAGTTAGATCCATGGTCAAAGTGATCAGAAAGGGCTTTTGAGAATATCTGCCAAGTCAGTGGCATTGCATAGCAGCATTGATGCCACTGCCACCATTGCCATCTTTCTTGGTCCAAGTACAGGCTTCCCACATTTAGCTTAGTCGCATCATCTTTGATGTGATTCAATGTGAAATATTGCTCCATTTGTGCTAGCCATATGACCGAATGAGAGCAATCAAATTTATACATGTCCAGCTTGGGTGGTCGAAACTGGGACTGTTGGTGGTTTCCATAGAAGTGAAGAGAATGGCTAGACTCGCCCTCAAGGTTTTCATTAGAAGAATATGCCTCCGATAGTTCCCCCGACTTTCCCTTTGTGATAGTGTCATTTAAGGTCTGGATTTGCTTCGTTAATGCCTCCAACTCTTGTTCAAGGGTGTCTATCTTCTCATTGGCCATAACTTGAGCTCTGGTTTGTACCATGCACAAATCCAGTGCACTTGTCGTTACTGTGAAAAAAAATTTGGGACCACCTGAAATTTTGATGCTGACAAGTGAATGGTACCACCTTGCTCAGCCTGTTGACCTGATTCTTATGGGCTAAGTCTCCTATAAGTGTCCCGGGAGGGTCTCAGACTTTTTTTTTTCTTACTCTGAAAGGAGTTTTGCTTCTCGCTTAGCCCGTCGACCTGATTCTTATGGGCTAAGTCTCCTATAAGCATCCCGGGAGGGTCTCAGACCTCTTTTTTTTTTTTACTCCTCGCTTAGGAATACTGTAGTAGCCGATTCCCAGAAAAGTTAATTCTTCCCAATGTCCTGCGAGAATCATGCCCAGATATAGGAGCCACACAAATAGTCAGATCTGTTGGCGAAACCCTCAACTGCAGAGTATGAGTAGGAATGTGGCTGTGATTGAACCCCTGCTACTAGATCTGAATGGCGGATCTAATTGTTGCGACTACTACATAACCCAAACTACTGGATCTGCATGGTGGATCTGATAGATCTGATTGGCGAATCTGATAGATCTGAATGGCGGATCTAATAGATCTGAATGGCGGAACTGATTGTTGCGGCTGCGACAAAACCCAACCTCCTAGATCTGATCTGGAAAAGATGATACATAATCGAGAGAGAGACAAGGGAACTATGGTCTCAAGGAGTGTCAGGTGTTGTAGATCGCAATATACATAAGGGTCTGACAGTAGTACTCGACCCAATCTTTCAGGGCACTAACCAAGGAGGATCAACCGTACCCTTAGCCGTACAACCCGACTACCCTATCGTACGTGCGAGTAATCTCCTCGAGTGTTGTTCTCGGTGTACTGTAGCAGCAAGACGGCTGATGGTTTATCTATGGCGAGGTTTCAAGAGAGCCTAGGGGGCTTCCGATATACCCAAAGGGTACTTGGAAGACAATACGTGCACGGTTCTCTCTAATGCGCTACTACTCGAAGGGGTACCCACAGGGGTTACAAGGGAGTCCAACAAGTGTGACCACCTCTTGTATTTCCTGCGTACGTGCCTCCCCAAATCCGCAGGTTGATGCGCTCAATGACAGATCTCGTGGTTTAAAGACGTCGGAACACGTCTCTAGCCAAAAAACTTTTGCTAAAAATGGAGATCGCACCGGCCCTGGAAAGCGCTCTGATACCACTTGTTATGCTCTTGACCTGCGAGAAGACACCAAAATACCAAATATGCGAAGAAATATACTTAGAACACAGAATAATAAGAAATAACATAATGCATTTTATTATTCATAAAGGAAAGCAATGTTCACTTGCCTCTTCGAGGGGGCAACCTCTAGTAGAGTTGGGCTCAATTACAGAATAAGACACGATGCTCCTCAAGGGGAGTCTCTATCCTTTATATAGGATTCATACATGCAATACCATGGGTCAGTACCATGGTTCTTATTAATACCATCTATCTAATACCATGGCCCATTTGCAACTAGCTGTGGTCCCTTCTTTAAATGCGGGTCAACCACTTACAATTATTAATATGGGCTTTCTTAGCTCTTTAACTAACTATGACTCGACCCTATTACATAAATAAGGGGGTTAGGGTTGGACCCTAACAAATTTTCTTTATAGAAAAAATGCCAAGATAACTCATTTGAAGTAACAAAACCCTCAGATCATATGCTCTTACAGTAAATGGTATGAACCTTGCACCTTAAAAATGATAATAATATGGTAATTATAATCCTCTTCAAGGGATTTACAATGAATAAAATGTACAACACAATATTTTGTAATCATGAGACTAGGTCTCCTTAATATATATAGGAGACAAGGGGTCGAACTATAATAAAATGGAACCATGAATGGTTCTAGCCAAACTCCAAGTATAACAATTAAGCTAATAATGAATTTTTATTATGGCCTTAATAAGGGCCAAGGGCCATGAAAACTTATGTTTGTGGTTTGTTTTTTTTCCTTCTAGACCTAATGATGAACCATAGTTCTGATAATTTATCTCTCCCAAACCCTTTTAGTCCAAGTGTTGAACCTTAACTCTTATAATGTTATTTCTATAGTCTATTTCTTGGCTCATCAAAATAAAATGTTTTAAATTTACTCTAATACCACTTGTAACATACATATCTTCTTTAATGTTTGATTAAGGATGCAGGGTATCGAGACTCCACCTCTAAGGTTACTTTATAGAGATGGGGATTATCAAAATTCCTCTTCCTTCAATTGCCTTATAATTTATATTGAATTCCATCATCATATTTTGCTTATCTAATAATATAAACTTCTTCCAAATCCCTAATATATATTATGGAAATCTTATTAATATTTCCCTAATATCTCCCCAAGGTTGGGGTTAGGGGGATATATTAAGGAAATATTATTAATATTTCCCTAATATCTCTCCTTTAGAGGGGGTAGGTGTGTGGAGAAGGGGTGGTGTTAAGATTTCCCTAACATCATTGCCTCATACCCACTTTATAATGTGGGGTTTTGAAGGAGGTAATAGGGAAATCTAAGATTTCCTTAATATGTCTTCCCATCTTAAAGGCGGGGGAGACATATTTCTCTTATATTTCTATATTTTTTCCATACCCTGACCTCACTTCTCTTCCTCATAGGTGGTGGGGGTTGGGGAGATGTATTAGAGAAATGTTAATAATATTTTTCTCACATTATTCTTTCCCTACCTAACATTTAACTTATAAATATTTTTCTAATATTTTCCCCCTAACCTCACTTGAAATGATGGGTATGTTATATTAGGGAAATCTTGGGAGGTGGTGGTGAGAGAGATGTCTAAGAAATATTATGAGGTGGTGGTATGGGAATATATTAGGTAAATATTATAAATATTTCCCTAATATTTACCCCCTCCCACACCTCATATATATTTACCTAATATTTGTTCCCCACCCCCACACCTCATAATGATGTGGGGAGGATATCAAGGAAATATTAATAAGATTTACCTAATATTTCCTCCATATCCCCAAATATTTTATTTATATCTCAACTCCCATCCCAAATTCATGTGGATGGGGAGATGACATTAGGTAATTTTTTTTTAACTAATAATCATAATCCCCTCCAACTTGCATTTTCAATTGTGGTTGGAGGGGGGGGGTATAAATATTTGACAATTCTTATTGCAAGTGAGTAGGATACATTAGGAAAATATTAATAGGGTGTGGGAGAGATATTAGGGAAATTGTATATTCTATGAGGGTGGGTTGTGTGGGTAGGGGGATACATTAGGGAAATCCTAATTGATTTCCTAATATAACCCATATCCTATGAGGGTGTGGATGGGGGAAGAGGGGGTGATATCAAGGAAGTCTTAATAAAATTTCCCTAATATGAAAAATATTTCTCTAACATCTCCCATTCCTAGTGAGGGTAGGGATCAGGGCGAGGGGCGACATAATAGGGAAATGTAATCTCCCATACATTATGAGGATATAGGTGGGGGAAGCATGATAGGAAAATCTAGTCTTTAATACTGCATAGGCGTTGGTGTGGGAGAAGATATTGGGGAAATATAATCTCCCATAACTTATGAGGGTGGGAGTGGGAGGAGCTATTAGAGAAATTTTAATATTAGGGAAATCAAAACTTTAATACCCTATGTCAGTGAACATGTGGGAGGGAGTTATTAAGTAAATATTATCCTTATGAGGATGATGGTGGGGGTTGTGTTTGTTGCCCTAGTATCTACCCCTACCTTATGGGGCTAGAAGGAGATATTAGGTAAATCTAATCTCCCTTACCCTTTTGGATTTAAGGTGGCGAAGAGCTATTAAGGAAATATAATCCATATGAGGGTGGGGGAGGGAATGGATATTAGGGAAATCCTCATAAAATTTACTTAATATCTTTTCTCCATCCCAATTCTCATAGAGTGGGCATTAGGATTTCTACAATATCTTCCTATAATCCCAATCCTCATAAAAGAATATAATAACAAATGTTTATAAGATTTCCATAATGTATCCCCCCACCATACTCTCATAGGGTAGGTAATAATTATTCTCTAATATCTTCCCCTCATAGGAGGGTGGGGTCTGCATGGATAAATTTTAGAAATATTAACACCTAGAGTAGAGTATATGGGGGTGGGGGTGAGATATTTTGGAAATATTAATACCCAATGTATATAAAGGTGAGAGTGGGAGGGGGATATATTAATGAAATTTTATGAGAGGGTGGGTGTGAAAGGGAGATATTGAGGAATTCTTACTAGCCTATTTGCAACTAAGGGTGGACTGGAGATATTAATGAATTCTTATATGAGGGTGGGGATGATGGAGAGATATTATGAAAACCTTATAAGATTCCCTTACTTTTGGCCTCATCTTATATTAGGGTGAGGGTGGATACTAGTAAAACCTTAGTTAAATTTCTCTAATTTTTACCACCGTTGCCTCACCCCCATCTTATATGATGGTGGTGGGGGGCTATTAGAGAAATCTTATGAAGGTTTTCCTAATATCTCCCTCCCATCGTCACAAAAAATACAGGTGAGAGTATGGGATAAATATTTGAGAAAATTTATTAAAGTTTCTCTAATATCTACCTTTGACGTCCACCCTCATATAAGGGAGTGGGAGAGATATTAGAAAAATATTATTAAGGTTCCTGATAAAGGGGGGTTTCAAGGCAAATATTAGGAAAAATTGATTAATGTTAGCCCAATATCTCTCTTTATACTACTTAATAGAATTGGTATTGATATTTGTTCAATATATCTCATCCACTACTACCATTATATAAAGAGAAAATATTTAAAATTCTTACACTTCCATATGTGAAAGAGGAAAATTAAAAATAATAATAAACATACAAAAGTATTAGTAAATTATTAAAGAAATTAAGGATTTTGTTTAGTATCTTGTGA
>APFE030262335.1:78402-95624 GCA_000404065.3 Pinus taeda
ATTTTAAGCGAACACTATCCTCTTGCAACATTTGTCTAACTACTCTTCCTAACCCTAAGTGTATTCATATGTTATGTCCACTTCAACATCGGGATTCAGATTATGTTTTATTTATAAAATACAAAGGAACCACTCCTAAGTTTGTGGGATTAACATTTAACGATTACATGTTGTTGAGAAGTTTACATGCAGTTGATTGCATATTGATTGGAAGTTGACAGCTGCGCTAAGCCGTGAATAGGATGTTGATGATGAGTGTTGTTTGTTTGTTTTCGTGCCTGAAACTTGGCCACTACAATACACCCTCTGTTCTCCTATAACGTGCCATAGTTTTCCACGTTGAACAATGAAATTGGACAGAAAACCAACCACCGCGTCGTTTACTTAGTAGCAAATTTCTTGGATACTTAAAAAGATATTGCCGTACATTTTCTTTCCATGTCGATAGTACCGATAATGTTGAAACTTGACAGAATATGGCGTCCTTCCTGTCTGCATAGTCCAGCCTTCGTACATCATTCACCTTTTTGTTTCCCATCGCTGTCAATTCTGTGGAGGGAAAGAATTGAAGAGATCTCCACCATCCATGGCCGATCATTGCCGTACATTTTCTTTCCATGTCGATGGTACCGATAATGTCGAAACTTGACAGAATATGGCGTGCTTCCTGTCTACATAGCCCAGCCTTGGTACATCATTTACCTTTTTGTTTCCCATCGCTGTCAATTCTGTGGAGGGAAAGAGTTGAAGAGATCTCCAGCATCCATGGTCGGTCATTGCCTTGCATGTTCTTTCCATGTCGATGGGACCGACAATGTTGAAACTTGACAGAATAGGGCGTCCTTCCTTTCTACATAGTCCAGCCTTCGTACGGCGACTCCTAAATGTGTTATTATTGAAAATTTAACGCTTTTGATATGGCGCGGTGTTTAATATCATATAACACTCTCGAGTTGTTTTTTTCTCTCTCATTAAAACGCTGGGTGTTATATGGTGTTAAACACCGCCTCATATCAGAGGCATTAAATTTTCAATAATAACACATTTAACCATCACGACCTTCTTACATCATTCACTTTTTTTTTCCATAACTGAACATGAGCGCCCACTATAGTTGATATATCTAATCAAATGCACAATCATATTAATAAATATATTGAAATTTAAATAAAAATATTAATATAAAAATAAAATGTACGGAGAAATTAGTCTTAAACTCTGGCAACCCTTTACCTCGATTGCAAATTCGTTGCGCGGGCTGCTCGGGCCCATCGTTTGGATAGACGGACGTTGGCGTTATTACTGGTTGCCGTAAAACTTTTACAGTGAATCACTGACTCTGTACCCGATAATTTATGACCCACTCTATACCCTGTAATTTACGACGTTCAATATTTGTCCTTTGTCCGTGGCCCATTTAATCCGAAGTTTGAGGCATGGGATTTGGATTATTCGTGGTTCTATTCCGAAACACAAACCCAGGCTGTAGCTTGTAGTTTATGTTGTTTTGCACTAATAATTTACCATGCAGCTTAATATCGTGGAAACCTTCATTACCGTGCTTTTTATATAATGTGAATTTTTAATGAAAATGTATTGATATCTCATGATAAGTTACAAAATACATTAAAATCTTAACCATTCGTATTATATATAATTTAATCCTTTTTCGAATATATTAATTGAATAAACATATAAAATAGTAGAGAAAGAATATAAATACATAGGAGTAAATTAGTTAATAAATTAAAAAAACTATAATTTGATAAGTATAAAAAAATTGGCTTTAATAATTTTTTGAACTAATTATTATTATTATTTTTACTAATCTATGGTAATATGATAAATATTTATATTTATAATTTAGTGAAAATTAATATTTATTTAAATATGTACTATAAAAGGTTATTTTAAATTTTAAATATTTTCATTATAGTATTGAATTATTTAAATTTTTGAAAAATTGTTTAAATAAATTATAAATATTAGATAAATTATTTCTAATTGATAATTAAATTATAAGTTTTTGTTTTTGTTTTTGTTTATGTTTTTTTTTTTGTTTTTTGTTTTTTGTTTTGTTTTGTTTGTTTTGTTTTGTTTTTTTTTTTTTAAAATTAGAATTTAGAATTAGTTAATTTATTGTAACTAATAATAGCTATTATTAAATTATAATCTAAACATAATATAACATTTTTAAAAGTAATAGATAATTATAAGCTTTTCGACTTATTATACATAAAAATAAAAATAATTTTTTTATGATTTTATTATAATAATATTAAGAGATAAATGAAATGATCATTTGGATATATTATTATAAGGATGATGATTATGATAATTAAGGTCCATTAAAGCTTATGTGGTTTAGCTAACCTTAATAAGGTAAGAGATTAAATATGATTGTTTAGCATTTTATTTCTATAGTTGAATTGAGGCTTTTGTGATCCATAATAGTTGAAAGAATAACTTCGGCGTAAATCACATGCAGAGAGACATTTTATTTCTATGTTAAAAAAGAAGAGAGAAAAGGGTTCCCAAATCACCATAGTTGAGTTAAAAGGTTGTCAAATGACAATAGCTCTAGTGGTAGCCTGTAGGTTTAATTCAAATCCCCACCTCCTGCAAAAAATTGAACAAGTTGAAATTTGTGACTAGTAATTTCTATAAGCCTAAAGGGGATTGAATGTGAGTATCAAATGGAAAATCTAACAGAAAGTGTTTTAATGTGATTATATGATGGACAATCTAAGAGAAAGTGAATGAGAGTATAAGATGGACAATAAAAGATAATATGTCTTAATGTGAGTATAAAATGGACAATTTAAGAGTTTTTTTTTTTCTTTTTCTTGAACCCTCTTAGGATTGCACAAGTAACAAACACTTTCATCCTAGGGTTTTTTGGAATTAACCAATGCCTAGTTTCACTACGAAGCTCATGAGGATTAGTTCTAATCTTGGAAAATTTCATTTTCTTCTTAACACTAGTTAAGATATAGAGATAATTTTTCCTCGATGGGGGTGAGAAGTGGAGAGGATAGTATTCTCGAGGGAACGTGGGTATTCATGTTAGGCATGTGGCCTTAGGTGGGCGGGATAGCCTCCCTGCCCTCCCATAACACCTTGAGTACAGGAGAGAGCAAATTTTGGTGTGTGAGGTTTCATGTCACCTTGGGTCTCGAGGGTGGTGGCGAGCATATGAACGTTATGGAGGGCGGCCATGTCTCTAGGACATTGAAGATGACATCATCTAGTAGTTACAAAGGGTAACTTCCTGCATTGTTTGGTTGGGTCCTTGCGCGCTTTGATGTAAATGCTATGGATGTCCGTTTTAAATTCTACAAAACTCTGAAGGTTGTTATAGACAGTGGGCGACAACCACATCATGCGGTTGATCACCATTTTGAGGTTCATCTCCATGAAAACCCAGAATATTTTACTATCGCAGATCCTAGTGGCATCCTTTGTGGCCCAGAGCGAAGCATACTTTGCGGCCTTCGACAGATCCCTGTCAATTGTGGGGAATTGACTATCCTCCGTTAATTCCCCTGCCACGATCACTATGGACAGCAGAAGCCATGCATAGTGGAACATTTTGCCCTATTCCTGAGCTTCGCGACAATTCTCCAAAAACTCCTTGCAGAGGAACTCAGACCAGTTAAACTGGACCCCCTCCACGTACTGCTCAGCCAGTGGGACCACCGGCGTGGGTACCTCGACTGTGCAACACTTGCGCATAACCTTACCGACCAGTATTTGGGTTGCCACTTTCACTGCTTTGTCATTGATGCTGGATATGGTGTAGCCCCTTTTCTTCTTTGCTTGCTTGTACTTCTTCTTCATGGCCTCCGCGATGGCCAAGTCACTGTTCTTCCCTTCCGAGATGTCTGCGGGGTACTCTCCTTCGCATGGAAGCCAAGAAATGCGGTGAATCAAGTCTTCCATGATGGGGATGGGATCCTCCAGTCACAAACACCCATCATGCACTAGGTAGAGCAGCTGCCTGATGACGAACATGGTTATTGGGGCGTGGTGGAAATGCAGCACCCAGAGCAGGTTAAGTAGCCTGGCCTTTTCCACTCCGTGCAACCACTTTCACGGCTCTAATTCTGTAACCCCACTGCGGTTTTCTTCTTGGGCTTCATGAGGTGTGAGGTCTCAAGGTGAGGGAACTTCTCGTGGTCAGTGAGGTCCCAATCTTCGAATTTTAAGCTCGACACCTGTCCTAGGTGCGTGTGCTAAAAAATAATGTTGTCTGCGAGGAGCAGGGTCTGGAGTGAGCTCTTGGTCTCGTCAAGGTCCTTGGGCACTTTAGCCTTCCCTTTCCGCAGGGGGACATAGGCAGGAAGCTTTTTCAGGGGGTGCGCAGTCTTAGATTCCTCCTCCATGCCTTCGTCCTCGTCTTCTACGATGATTAGGTCCTCCAGGTCTTCTTCTTCATCAGTCTCTATGGTGATGACTTTCCCCGTCTCCTCCATTGACAACTTGGTGTGCAGCGAGTTCCGCGGGGACACACATACGGGAACCATTGCTTGTTTGTCCTTCTTGGGTCTTGGCGTGTGCGGTGATTTCGGGATTTCTGCCACAATCATGACACCTCTGGAGCATCCCCCACAGTGAGGGCCTGTGCGGCCTCTTCGGCGGTCATTTCTCTTATCTCCATAATTTCCTCAGCTGTTGCCATCGTGTTCGTCGAGAAATCTAGCGCTTGCGAACTCAGGGGCTCAATCAACGCTCGGCACATAACAATGGGCTCTGCTCAATAGCTCAATTCACAAATGACTAAGTGTTGTTTCCTGGGCAGCCCCTTGTAATTTATAGCACTTTTTGAATTTGAATTTGACCGCTCCCCCCAAATCCGGTTCATTAATGCTCCCTTAGCGACAAATTTTCCCAAATCTTGCCCATAAATTGTGTCTTAAATTCCTATCACCCACTCCATTTGGTCTTAATTCGAGCATCCCGTCATGAATAGTGACTTCAATGGTCACTTTCTGGCCAACCCGCGCGGCAGTGCAGCCCCCCGTGCATGGGCGAGGATCTTGTGACTCTTTGCTTCTGCGCGTAGCTCCAACATCGTGCAGCTCCCAGGCAGAATAGTTTATAGTCCCACGCTTCCTTTCAACTGCTTGGAGGGCTAAGACTGTACTTCCTTCGACTAGTCAAGTGGTTTCACCACCTGTGTAAAGTTTCATGCTGTCATCCATTCTGTTTCCTAGAAAATACCCACTTTTTATTGTTACGGTCGACATCATGCACGTTACCATCTGTAATGTGCTACCCTGGTCAATTCACTTAGTAGTGTGTAGTCCAAGCCAAGGCATAAGACTGATCAATTCGTGGTGATAAGCCTTAAACCTGTCATCGTGATCGTACGCATCCTACCTTATCAGATCGATCGCACTTCTTGGCGAGACCTTCGCGAGCTCTTCTTCGCCCCCTCGCGGAGGGAAATCAAAGGGTTAGTTTCTAGTTCTGTGCTACCTTCGTTTCTGTAGATTCTCCCACTCTGCGTAGCCCCAAACATCAATTTATTCGCATAACCCGCTTTTCACAGAGTAGCATTTTAATCCAAGTGTTCAAATATTTAACGTACTTACCTCGCAGTCCCTTGAGGATGCGTCGTTCTGCCTCGCTATAGCTGACTGAGGTATCTATTGCGAATTTGGTGATGAATCCTCCTATAATTCGATTGAGCCATTGATTGACAATGTGCGCAATCTTATCTTCCGATGCTTCCAGTCTGTGCACCAATTCTAGAGTCCACACAATAGGTTTCTGGAGTTTACACCTTCCATGGCTATCTGCTAGCTTCGCGATCCACTCGTACAACTCACTAGAGAAGTATGCAAAGAAAATTTCATGGATATAGGCAGCAGTCTAACCATTCTTCCTTTGATAGTCGCGGATTCCTGTTTTCTTACGCCACGAACTCGTGAATCTTTCTGTCCAACCAATCTTCAATTCCTTTCTTTTTCAGATTCTAGTGATACGACATCAGACATCTCTATGCAAATCCTGGTCCCAGCAATGGAACAAATCCCTGTACTATTGGCCCTTTCGAAAACAGTTCGCGGAGCGCGGACTGAGGTCTCACCCGAAGTAGTATGGGAGGGTGCTAGAACTAGGTTTCCGCACCTTTGAGATGTCTGAGAGGTCCTACTGGTCCACTGTTTTTCCTGCATGCCGGTTGCTTCACGCCCTTTCCCATTCCTCGTGGCCTGATACATTGCCTTCGCGCAGCCCTACCGAGGGGCTGCAGAGCTCCTGTGTCGCACTTTGCGATATTGCCCAAGATCTTACTTATCTTCCAGTACTAGTTAATTACCTTCGCCTACTTAAATGTATTAAGTTATAATTAGTTATACAAAATGTTCATACAGGTTCGTGCAATAAATAAACAATATATTTGCAAATTATATCTAATCATGCATTAAACTAGGAAAAGATACACAGAAATATAATAAACTTCTCTTTATTGATTCTCCCAACGATTACAGACTCGACCTGCCCTGCGCACTCAGCTGCAGACTACTACGCCTCTGTGCACTCAGCTGCAGAGCCTTCTCCTACTCTATGACCCACAGACACACTTTACACTTCGACTTAATCACTTAGACTTCTCATCATCTTCTTCTCTTCTATCTTCTCTTCGTTATCCTATACACTTAGAGCCTCACTCTATTTATACAATCCCATGGTCCGCAGACCATGGGTAGGTCTATCCAGCCGACATTACATTACAAAAACTAGGGTGGACAACCCTATGAATCTATTATAATTTCGCGTCCCCTGTCCACAATTCCCGAAGCTTTTACAAGAAGACTCTGTCAAAACTTGGGCTTTAAGCCCCAAAAAATGCCTTGAGGGGGATTCCATCCCCAACACTTTTGTGTTGCTGGGTGGAGCCATTGGAGCAACAATCTCGGGCTCTAGTTAGTGGGGCTCGCGGGTGGCCGCTTTAAGGGAGATGCATATTTCTGGCTCGTGGTGGGTGGTTGTTTTGTGTATCCAATGTTCTTGACGCCGTAGGGTGTGGAGGTTCAGTCAGGGCTAGTGGTGTCTCCTTTTGTGTGGGAATTTCAGGTGATATTGGACATGTTGCCCTTTGTTCATTCAAGCGGTGTCAAGAAGCCAATCATGTGCCTTGTTCCTCCGCCCAAGTGTAGCCCAATTCGAGTAGTTTTGGCACGGACAAGTCCGATTCTAGGCTCGATATGGTGAGTGGCAGTGGTGGCTCGGTTCAGGGTGGTTGGAGAAGTGGTAGGTCAAGTCACGTGGCATCGGGGGGTAGAGGAGGTGCAAAGTCAAGGTGCTCTGGGCATGCAGGGCCCGCTTCTTGGGGTGGTAGGCATGGGAGCTCGGCGTTCGGTCGAAGTGACCACACTTCACCTGTCCAGCACCGAGGGGGCTCAGCTCGTCATGGTGTTTTTAGGTGTCGTGTGCAGGCGCGCCATGGTGGTCATGCTTATAGGTAAGCTTGTTGTGTGCAGGCGCCATCTCTGCTGAAGGCTCTTTTAAGAAAAACAGGAAGGCCCAGAGATTGGCTCAGAGATTGGAGTCCTTAACAGTCTTCCCTTATTTCAGTTTTCTATTCTTCTTGCTCCCTTCGAGATTCTCAGAAAAATGGAGGAGATCATCAAGAATTTTTTTTGGAAGGGAAGCCAATCTCTGCTGAAGGCTCTTTTAAGAAAAACAGGAAGGCCCAAATACTTGAAGGAAGACTAGTTTGAGGAGGCTGCAAAACCAAAGGTTCTAGAAATGGAATTGAGCATGCTGGAAGTGGTGTTCCAGCAATAGATATGGCATTTTCCATTATTTAAACTGCTTCCCAAAATCGAACAAAACTCGTCCAGGACTCCTTTAAATCTGAAGGCTATAAGCACAGAGGCAGCTCCCAATAACAAGGTGTTATCTGCAAAGAGGGCATGATTGATGTTTTTAACACCTCTTGCTATACAGAGCCCAGCAATTTCCTGATCCATCATTTTTTTGTCTAAATAGAAGCTGAGGATAGAGGCTTGAAGAACAAAAAGAATGAAGGAGAGAGGGCACCCCTGCCTGAGCCCTCTCGTGGCTTTAAAAAAGTCAGCAGCTTTGCCGTTTACTAATGGAGCGATCCAAGGCTCTAAAATGCAGGCTCGAATCCAACCTATAATATTCTCCCCAAATCTAAATTTGTGTAAGAATTTTAGCAGAAAACTATGCTTGACTCTATCAAAAGCATTTGCTAAATCAAGCTTGACAACCATATCTTTTTCCTTTTGACTCATACTTGAGTGGATTGCCTCTTGGACCAACATGTAGTTGTCCACTATCTGTCTCCCTTGAATGAATCCTCCTTGGCTTTCCGGAATGATTTTGGGACGATGAGCTTAAGTCTATTAGCAATGACTTTGGTAATAAGTTTATAACCGATATTGCATAGCGATATCAAATGAAACCTGTTGAAAGTGTTGGCTCCTTTCTCTTTGGGGATGAGGGCAAGAAAAGTAGAGTTCGTGCTGCCTCCGATTTTCTGGCAAGCTTGGGAATTACTCACCATTGTGTATAGATCTTTTTCCATAATCTGCCAGCAAGATTGGAGGAATCTAGTTGTAAATCCATCCGGTCCAGGGGCTTTGTCTGGGTCCATGGCCAAGAGGGCATCCTTGACTTCATTCTTAGTGACTTTAGCTTCAAGAAGGTGATTCATTTCAACAATAATCAAGGAGGGAACCACATCAATCATAACAAAACTTTGTTCCAGATTATTATCTTCACTATACAGGCTTTTAAAGTGAAGGGAGGTAGCTTTTTTAATGCTTGCATTGTCTTTGTGAGTAATAGTGCCATCTTTGATTTTGGAAATGGCATTGGTATATTTCCTTGCCTGAGCTTGTTTATGGAAGAAGGAAGAGTTCATGTCCCCTACTTTAAGCCAAAGACTACATGACTTAAGTCTCCAGTACTCTTCTTCTGCTAGGCAAGTCTTGTGGAAGTTTTGCTGGAGTTGGGCTTCTTTGTCTAGAAACTCTTTAGTTATGTCTGTTGTTTTAGCTTGGAGGTGGTGATTTTCCAGACTGCGTTGAAGATTTTTTCTTTCATTTGCTGGATTGGGCAAAGTTTTGGCCTAGCTTTTTAAAGCCCTTTTCATTCTTCTGAGCTTCTCCTCCTAGACAAAAAAGGCCGAGCCATTTACTAGCTGCATCTAGATTTCCTTAACTAGATGCATGAAGTCTGCTTCATTAGTCCAGAGCGGGCTGAATCTGAAGGGGATTGGACCTAGGTCAAGCTGAAACACCAGTTCCATCTTGATGGGTTTATGATCCGAAGTACTACATGGGAGGATATGAACTCGAGCCTCTAGTCCAAGTAGAAGAAAAGAGCTTTGAATTAAGTATCTATCTAATCTAGCAACAATTTGGCTAGGACCAATTCTTTTGTTAGTCCAAGTGAACTTACCAGAGATTGGCTTGATGTCCAGCAGGTCCCAACCCTGCATAAGGTCCTCTACCCATTCCCTTTCCGGATCTCGAACAATGCTGCCTCCTCTCTTTTCTGCTCACAAGAGAGTGAGATTGAGATCTCTTGCTATGATGATATTCTTAAGATTAACTAGATCTGCTTGGATTCTTATGGAGTCCTAGCAGACCATTTTTTCCACAGCATTCACGGGGATGTACACATTGAAGAGGCTGATAATCTCTTTTGAATCTAAGTGCTGCAATTTTAAGAGCAGCTAGTGAGTATTGAGGGTCTAAGAGACAAATGAGAATTTTCTAGCGTTCCAAAGAGTGGCCAGCCCTCCGGAAGCCCCTCAGGCTGAGATAGCTTTTGCCTCACAGTTTTTCCAGAGTTTCTTGCTTGCCTGAAGGAATATGGACTCTTCCAGTTTGGTCTCCTGGATGAGAAGTATGTCAGGAGTTTATGTTCTTATTAAACTTCTGATGGCTTCTTCTTTGATTCTGCTCCCCATACCTCTACAGTTCCAGGAGACTATCTTCATTATTTGTATTTTTGATTGGCTCCCTTGGAGCCTTGGGGTTGGTTTCTTGCCATCTTTTCTTTTGATGCTAGGAGCTTCTCAAGGGTTGGTTGGCTGCCTTGAAGCTTATCCTTAAAAGTTTCCTGCTCTCTTTTGTCCCGATCTAATTTGCGGCCTCTTGTGGATCTCCTTATCGAAGCTTGGGATTCTCCTATTTCCCCTTGTTCCTCCGAGCACTCCAATTCATGCTCCTCTTCCTCTGCTGCAACAGTGTTTCCTTTGGAGCTCTCAGCCATTGCCATATTTATTACTGGAACACCACTTTCAACCATTGCCTCTATTGCTGGAACACCACTTCCAGCTTGCTTAACTCCAATTCCAGAACCTTTGGGGGTGCCTTTAGAGGGTGGGATTGATTTTTGATTTTCTGGTTCCTGAGATTCCTCTATTTGCGAGCTTAGAGGGGCGAATTTGTTTTCTTGATCCTTTCTGGGAGGGGGTTGCTGAGGGGGGCCTGAGGACCTCTTCCATTTAGACCAGCTTGCTTTTGGGTTTTCCTGGCGCGCCTGACCTGATTCCAAGCTTCTTCTTTACCCTTATCTGGTTCCACATTGGTTGGGCATCCTTTGGCAAAGTGGCCGTAGACATGACATTTTCTGCATTTGAAAGGAAATTGCTCATAGTCCAGCTCCTGCAAATGGGACTAGTTTCCTACTTTGATTTTGGCGGCTTCTGGGAGACCCACCTCTAGGTCTACTTTTATGCAGATATGAGCACAATCATATTGATCTTTGTTGTTTGCCCTATCTATGAATTTCCCAAGGGCATTTTTGATGTGTTTCAGTGAGTCCCAGTTCCAGCAATGCACTGGGAGATTAGGAAGTCTGACCCATACAGGGATAGCCGAGGGGACATCAACTGTAGGGTCGAAATCCGGCGTCCATCTGTTGAGATACAAGCCCTGGGGGCCCATGAAATAGGGGCCATTCTGAAATATCAGATCCGTGTCCTCCTTAGAGGTGAATTCGAAGAGGAAAAACCATCGACCTAAGAATTAAGAGGTGATGCTGCTCTTGATTAGGGGAGCCCAGTTGCTATTTACCCAGGACTCAGTGGTCTTAGGAGAGGGCCATAGAGTGATGAATAGACCAACAAGAGCCCGCTCAGCTAAGGAGAGGGCAACTTGAATCGGGGTCTCTGGCGATAGGGAGATTTCAGGAATATCTTCCAGCCTCTTGACAAACTTGGCTGCTTCACTCTTATTCTTCTGCGGCAAGCCAGCCAAGAGCCGAGAGAAAGCTTTGGCAAATGAAGGCAGGCCTGCCTGAGGCGAGCTCGAGACCTCCATGAAGGCGAGCCCGACTTAATCGACCCACCCAGCAGAAGACGTGCACTCTGATCTGCAGAAGCTCAAAAAGGAACATAGAGAAGGGGGCAGAGGGCCCAAAGCCACAGGCCGCAGAGCAGCAAGGGCGCAGAGGCACCGAGGCGTAGCTAGGGTTTCATGGCTGCTCTAATGCTCAATCGTCGGATGATCCATATTGTATAACTTCTTCTTATACATAAGATACCTAGTAATTAAATAAAATATTAAAACAAATTAAAATATGGTAAAAAAGGAAGGATAGATTATTTATAAGGTGAACTAGTACCTTTTTATTGATCTCATGTCATACCTTTTCATTGGTAGTATTATTTTAATAGTTTCCATAATATGATTTATATGTTTTCATGATACATTTGTTTAAGTTATAACTTGTGATGTTTTGGTTATCATTTTTTTTTTTTTTTTTAATTAATAATATTTTTATATTAAATTTATTGTATTTCTATTCTTATTTAATTGCTAATATATTTATATGAGATTTGTTAAGATATAGTTTAGTATAGTGGTTTTAATAATTTTATAAAGTGTAAGGTTTTACTAACTAGTAATGTCTTTGTATGAGATCTGTTAAGATATAATTTAATGTAATGGTTTTAACAACAATTTAAATTGGGAGAATTACATATTCCATAACTTGGAAAAAGGATTGAAATGAATTGAATATTCTATAACAAGATCAAAAAAGTAATACATAGTTAATATGTAAGGAGTTGATGTTTTCATGTGAATTTTTTGAGAAACACTTTTATATTTTTCATTATTGTGATTTATAGTTTTATATAAATAACAATTTTGATATTGTGGACTAAGTTATGATGAAGATTATTTGGTTATTGATAAATGTGTATAACCTCACAAAAAACAAAAGTAAATGACTTTCAATAATTATGAAATTATATGACTTCATGAATATAGGTAACTTTATGTGAACATAAAGGTTTACTCTTGCATTTTAGATATAACGAGGTTTATATAGTTAAGTAAGGGTGGATAAATGAATTTGGATACTTATTTAGTGCTACAAGGACAAGGGAATATATATTTGTGTGTGAGAGAAAGAGAGAGAGAGAGACCAGTAAATAGTTATAATGTGTGGACAAAGAAATTTGAGTAATTATTTTATGTACTATTTGTCTTTTATACGTGTCGTCGTAATGGAACATTTTGATAGGATTAATGAAAGTAACAACCTAGCGATCATGACATAATTTGCAAATGAAATTCCATTTGATATGAATGATGGGTTTAAATATAAAATAGATTCAAGATTATTGTTGAGCCTAACTCCTATTAATGGTTATTGGATTTTCTTGCTTTAAGGATGTTGCATTTTGAAGATGGGAAGAATGTCCTTGTCAAGCATTCAAACTCGATATTAAGGTGGCCACCCCACGCCTGCAGGGCATTTTCTACATTGGTATACTTAGTAAGCCTATCAATCGTCCATGCAGTTATAAAACATGACAAGGAAACCTTTGGAGTATGCATGTTCCTCTCCTGCGGGCGAAGCTCTTCCCTGTTCTAAAGTTGAGCCCATCACTATTTGCAAGTTACTACCATTGTTTGCATGTTCATTCCTTCTCTGGCCTGCAAGTTCATTCCTTTTGTTGAATGCATGCTCTTTCCCTCTAGCACCCAGACACTCATTCCCTTTGTAACCTTCATGCTCACTACTCTTGCCGCCTGTGAGAACATTCCCTCTACTATCTGCAATTCCATCTCCTCTGGTTCGATGGTTTGTGAACTTGGACACCCTCGCCATGGAGGTCTTGGTAAGGGTAGGCTTCCCCCCGCCATGGCATGGCTTGGGTGCTGAACATTTTGATTCTAGCATTCCACGACGACACTGACAACAGGTTGCTTACCTTGAGGTTGTCAATCTATGCTTCGTGGATGACCACACCTGGGTTCTAAGGAACGTCTTTGGTTGACATGTCGAGGAATATGAGGATAACATGCTAGTGATGGAGGCTCACATTCTCAACTTGCATCACTTTAGTCTATATCTCAAGGTGGCTCTTTGTAACATGATTAACTCCCTCGGCATCAACATGCACATGTCATCTTTGTCAACATTGCCTTTGTCTTTGCCAAGAATGGCCTTTGATATCCCATCCTAGTCAATACCTCTTGTGGTTGACTCTTTATCTTCATCATCACCTTCTACATTAGATCTTCCATATACATCAGTGCCTCTTGTTAAGCATCTAAGAGTATATGATGATCTCAATCCTAAAGAAATCCCTTAAAGCGGCGATGGTGATTACTATGGCCCCATGCCTGTGAGGAAGAGGAACCTGAGCCAAAGAAGCCACCCTCAACAAGTGTTTTAGCTTTGCTTCCTTCTAGTTTTGTCCTTTTTCTGGTTTATTATGCCAACAATTATGTATTCTCTCTACTATCAGGTTTTCTGTACATGTTCAACTTTCGGCCATCGAACTCTAGCTAACGCTTTTGGATATTTTTTGATGTTTTTTGCTCTAACACCCTCTGCTAATTCATGGAAAATTTTGAGGGGTTATGGATTGAATGCCACAACGATGTAACTACCATATGGTTTTTGTAATACAAAGTTCTTTAACTTACAAAAAAAAAATTGCACGAACACATGCATACCTATTAACATATGCAAAAAATTGCAAGTACGAGCATTTAATTTAATGGAAAATTGACACATTATATGACACTAATATTTTTTGAAAAAATATCATTAGGATAATAATTATCCACAAATTGTCTTTTTACTCCAAATCAAAATTCACAAAGCTTATATGAATTTTGAGGACTTCAATTTGATATAAGAGTAAAATTTTGAATTTTCATAGTCATATTTGGCCCAAAAGTGTAACCCATCTTCATGGATTCATCCTAGAGCATTGCAATGTGCTAACTAGTCACATATAGAGTGTTGAAGCCATATTTTGGATTTATTTGTGTAAATCAACCCCTTTGTTCTGGGTTTTTATGCAAAATTCGAGGCCTAGAGTCTGGATAAAAATTTGTTATTAGAGAAGCTTGACAAATTGGAGGCCTAGACGATCCTTTTTGAGGAGCATGTCCAATGCTCCTTTCATCCTCCATTGCCTCTTGGAACACCCCCGGACAACCTAGCCTCCATCACATTAGACGACTAGCATGGGTATAGTTGTTTTGTATGTTATGTTTGTTTACTAGTGCCTATGGCCTCTTAAGTTATGCATTGTGTCTCTTTATGTTTTTATGTTTCACTGTCACCTACTTTGAGCGATATTCAACAAACTTGGTTGGGGTTAGACTACTTGCATTTTTCTTCTGATGTACCTATTTTTGGAACCATGAATAAAATATTGACTTACAAAAAAAAAGATGTAGAGATAATTTTGGTTTTCTAGATTAAGGTTGATCACCTCCATATAATATTGCACTTTCATTTTTCCCTCAAACTCTTCATTTTCCCACAATTTCTCCTTAAATTTGGAAGTAATACTATTTTTAATATATCTGACTTCCACAAGATGATCTCCTCTTTATTCCTCAATGGTCTGGCCAAGACTGAGCATCCTTATACCACCCTCACTCGAGTCAAAGGTGGAGGTTTTGGCTAAATTCAAAATCCATTTTGGGAAACCACTTTGCAACCATATTGTATAACTTTTTTTTTTTTTTTTTTTACAGAAACGGGTAGTGGATATATTAGAAACTTGGCCTTAATGTTAAAGAGCAGATTACAAAGGATGAGTATAACACGATAAGTGTTGAACAACCTTGCAAGACCGTGACATTTATGATTAGCTCACATCTTTTCTTAGCTGTAACTATGTGATCAATTTCAGAGATTTTCCCAAGCATGTGGGTACAAACAAACTGATTTAACAAAAAGCAATAAAACATGACAATTTTCTAAATTAAGGGATTGGTTCCCATATTTCTTGTCTGCCTCTGAGCAGAGCACCAACGGTAAGAAGGGATTCTTTGTTATCTTCAGTGTCCGCCTCATTATTGGCTCTCAACACATGATAGAAATTTAAATTCTAGAAAGAGTCACCAAGGTCTGAAATTCTATGAATTAGCCTTGCTAGCCTTAGGTAACTTGGCTTAGATCGTGTCACCATAGTGTTAATAATAACCTGATAGTCTCCAACAACATTAACCTCCCTAATGTTCAGCTCTTTCAGCATCTTGAGTCCTTGAAAAAGAGCCAAAGCCTCTGCTTGGATGCTGGAAGCGATGCCCAAACCCCAGGCGAAACTGTGAATCCTAAAACCAGCTGGGTTTAAAATAACTCCTCCAGCACTAGCTCTTCCAGGATTTCCCTTAGTAGCCACATCAAAAAATAGAGAGTGCCTTTGATGGTTTGCAATCCATCCTTGGAGATCGTTTGCTGTAGCCCTTATTTGCCAAATTTTTGAGAGGGAGATACTCTTTACCTATTTTTGGAACTGTAGGTCGAGAGAAGAGCTGCAATTTTTATCTTGCTGGGTGAGATTTAAATCATCTTTATATTCTCTCAGGCACTCTTTTGACTGGCATTTAATTTTAACTGTCACTAGCTTGATGTCCTGCTCGTAATTTCTGAAAATCCTTTTGTTTCGTTCAAGCCAGATTTTCCAGTAGGTAATTTTACGGAGAATAAACCAAGCAGCTCTAATAATTTTGTTCTTTTGAGGAGGCCCATGGTACCTTTGCAGCCATTTGTCAAAAAAATCAGCAGTGGAGGAAGGCAACTCGAAGTTGGGACTCAAAGTATTCAACAACACGGACCAATTTTGCAAAGTAATGGAACATTCTAGCATCAAATGTGAAACGCTTTCCTGATTTACCTTGCAAAGTCTACATCTTGAAGGGTCGTGGAAGCCATGCTTCTACAGATTATCGTTAGTCAAGATTGTGGAATGGCGTAACAGCCAATTGAAAAAATCGACTTTTGGTAGAGAGGGGTGGTACCAAATCCCTTTCCAAGGCTCTGGATTCGTGGTCACATGGGGACGCTTGCACAACTTGGCATATCCCTGAGAAATGGAGAACCACCAGCCTGCACACCCTAACCTCTGGAATCCCTACTTCACATCTGCGATGGAGCCAATCCATGGAGCTTGGAGAGCAGTTCCTCGCGTTCTATAGCCAAATCTAGGGGCGTTTCAATTTTCCAGCCAGCCCAGCGTGAATCCTACTAGGCTAAGATATCCCACCGGGAACGCATTCCAGCATCGTTCATCCAATTGTGCAGCGCTTGCAGAGAGGGACAGTCTCCCAGCGACTCATTGTTCATAATTCTGTCTGTCCAAAGGTTGATCCTTTTTCCATTACCAGGGTGTTATAGCTCCAAATCTCACTATTATGGTTTGTGATGCTGCATTCATGGCCTAGGGCAACCCCTTCTTCCAGACCTGGTCCAAAATCTAAAAAACAGTGTTTTATTCCCTGTACGTGACATTGCCCTGAGTTAAACGCGTGTATACGCGGGTTCATATATACCCAACCCGCGTATATGTATTAAAACACTTAAAAAAATTATAAAACTCCTTATTTTCGGGCGGAGATCGCGGGTTTTACCTGCTGATCACCTGTTAGTGCCCGTGGCCTCAACTGTCCCCAACCAATTCCTAACTAAAAAACTACTTTGGAATTGGTATAAAATGACACCAAAGGGAAGGCCTAAAGGAGGAGAGAGGATAGAGAAAGGTTATTATACTGAGATTTCCCCCTGATCAGGTCTGAAGACCCTTGTGCCTTCTGCACTTCCTCCATTTTGTACAGGAAACCCTTGTTTCCTTGTGATTTGATGTTCATCCCTTAGTTATGACATATTGGAGTGAGTATTGGAAGGAGACCTACTAGAGGCTTGAGGCGGGACGGATCCAGAAGGAGGCTGAGCTTTGAGCCTGCAGAAGT
>APFE030262344.1:2474-36109 GCA_000404065.3 Pinus taeda
CCTTTGTTGTTGGCCTTGTTGCTCGTTTATGCAAAACCCCCGTGAAAGTCATTGGAAAGCAGCTAAAAGAATACTTCGTTATGTTCGAGGTACAGTTCAGTTTGGGATTCATTACAGTGCCAAAGCATCTCCTCTATTGGTTGGTTTCACTGATTCTGATTGGGCTGGTGACCCTGATGATCGGAAGTCTATTGCTGGTTATGTGTTCATTCTTGGTTCAGGATCTATTACATGGGCTTGTAAGAAACAGGGTGCCATTTCTCTTTCTTCAGCAGAAGCAGAGTATCGTGGTGCCGTAGAAGCTAGTAAGGAAGCCTTGTGGCTTTGTCAGATCCTGTCAGAGTTTGGGTTTCAGCAGCAGCATCCGACTACACTTTGGTGTGATAATCAAAGTGCCATTCAACTATGCAAAGATCCAGTCCAACATCACCGTAGCAAACACATTGAACTACACATGCACTTCATCAGAAAGCTCATTCATGACCATGTTCTTGAAGTGCAATATTGTTCAACAGATGATCAAGTTGCAGACATTTTTACAAAGGCTCTCACAGAGGCGAAGTTTACTAAACTTCGATTTATGGTTGGAGTTCAGGAAGTTGTCACTAAGGGGGGATAGGCTCTAATGCCTCCTTCCTTCTCCTATTGTGTTATATTTGTACATCCTTCAATCCTATCCCAAGTTGTTCTTAAGGGGTGATGTTAGGATATTCCGACACATAGGAAATAGATAAGTATAACTTGGTCTAGTGTAGAGTTAGGTAAAGTGTGTTTCTTTACTATGTACCTTTGTAACTTACAATCCGACGGTCATGATATGTAGTGATCTGACGGTTCATTCTCTCCATGATCTCTATTTAAAGAGCATGGAGCGTCATTTGTAGGGTAACTGTTCATGAAAGAAGCTTATGTAATTTTCATTCTTTTATCAATAAATTGCCTGAAATGGTCGCGTTGGCTCAGGCTGTGGACTGTTTCCCTCTTTGAGGGTTTTAACCACGTCAACAATACTAGTGTATTGATCTATGATCAGTTTGTGGTCGGTGTCCTTCGGTGTTCTGTCTGAGGAACTTAGCCTGTAAATTCCTACATAAAACTTAATCAATGGCTACGATCATCTTTGGATCGATCTGAGTGATTTTCTAGAAGATTCCCATCTTATATCAATTAACACTGATTAATTAACCATATTCCCTAAGTTTAGACTTAGGAAATATTTAAAAATCGATCAATAATCTAATTGAGACAATTATAGGCAGAATTTCCAAAAACATTTCGGGGTTTTGGAGATCTCGTGTATTCTAGCCTCTCCACCAAATTTCGTAGCCAGAACACATCCAATGCTACAAAAACTAACAGTTGGGTTATAACTCAGGAGCACACCTCTAATTTTGCAGAATTTTTGGCGGTGATTTGGGCCCTCAAATTCCAATTCCCAATAGCACCAGTGCAGCAATTTCCGGGTGCAACGTACAGCAATTTCTAAGCAGATTTCGTGGGGGTTTTCCAACTACCCTCACTTGGGTATTTTGCTTGATTTTCAGCAAGCCTAGGTGCACACTTTCCACCACCTGATGTAACAAATTTCAGACAGTTATTAATAAAAAGGCTCAATCTTTGGTTGTTGCAACATGGTTTTGACTTGTGTCTATTTGTGAAATGTTTCCAAGAATTTATATTGGTTGAATGTGTTGTAGCTTGCACATGTTTTTGATATTTTTCACTTAATATTTCCATTAGGAATATTACATTTTCCTTCTTACATAGCCTCGGTGACCAACTTCTTATTTGCTTTTCAAATACCCCCTAAAGATGTAGTGGTTTATTGCTCATCAATGTTGGGGCATTATAAGTTCCTTTGATTTAGATAGAGCATGAGATGCTTAGAAATTGGGTGAGGGAGGTAGATTTCAAGCTAGGTTTTTAACCATGCACATATTATTGTTCCTGGCCATCGTCTGCATTTTTCGTTCTTTCATTTAGTTGTGGCCATATATGATTTTACCTTTCTTTCCACTACATCAACCACTCAAGGCAAAGTTTTTGAGCCCTAACACAAACATGTGGATATAGGGTGTCAATATTAATGATAAATGACAATCAACCCAAAGAATGGAAATGAATATCAAGGACGAAAAAAAGATGGCAAGTATGGATTACCATAGGCATGTTATATCAATCAAGTCCTCTTCGTACCTCTCTTGAACAATGGAAAGAAAAGACCTTAGGGGAGGTCGAATCATACTAGATTAAGGGCAAAGGATAACTATTGATTTCTATAGCATATGATGTGCTCTAGCCTCGAGATTTTGTAGAGAGGCTAAGACACATGCATTCTCCAATACCCAAAAATCGTTTGGGAAAATTCCACCTAGAGATGGTTTAATTAAAATAATTAATCATTTTTAATGTATTCCTAAGTCTAAACTTAGGAAATGTGATTAACTAAAGGGTATTAATTAAACCTAGTGTGAATCGTCTAGAAGAAGACGAGGATCAACTCCCTGTCAATCTTAACCTTTGATTATGTTTTAATCTTGGTCGTTGGTGCTCCAACGAGAGATTATAAGGAGCTTGATGGGCACTTGGAGAACACACTGAGATAGTGAGATCTAGATATCGAATTTCTCAAGAGTAACAGCGTTGAGTTGCCAGAGAGAAATAGAGTGATCTTCTTGCAGTGAGGAGCAGGGATAGTAGACCAAAGGGAATTTTTCCAGTTCCGAAGACTGCAAGGCAGAGAAGGCAACGAGAGGTTTAGAGAGGCAGCGCAGAGCTTCAGAGGGAGTCCGAATTTTTGTTGGGAGCAATCAAGATCTAGTGTCGAAAGCCGAGGTGTGAGACCCGAGGGCCAGAGAATCGAATAACCAGTCAGAAGAAGATCAGAGGAGGAGGAGACACAGCTCCTAGAGGCTGTGACGCAGATCTGCGTAGGCTGACGCAGACGCTGCGTGGGGCTAGCCTTCCAGAGCCTAATCAGTGTCAGATCGCCAGTGAAAGTGTGAGAATATTTCTCACTACCTCTTTGCCAGTTTATTCTCTGTATCAGATTGCCAGTTTGGGCATCTAATGATTTGTACTCAGATTACTACTGCATAATAATAAAACCCTCAATTGTTGCACCGGTTTTCCCAAGTTGGGCTTTTTCGAGGACATTTGTCCAAAAACAACGGCGTATTTGTGTGTGTTTATTTCTCTCATGTGCAGTATTTAGTTTCCGCAGTAATTATTTTGTGTAGGCTGCAGTGTATGTATTTCAATATTTGTCGTAGAAAACTACAAGTAATTTGTTTAAGATAGTTTTAAAATTGGAGAAATATCATCAGTTTGTTGTAATAGAAATCGGGTCACCAATTTTTCAATGGTATAAAAGCACAAATCATAAGCCAGAGAGCTCAGAGCAAAATAGGAGAAGGAGGTTCGAATTTCCGTGTAGGCAACAATTCGAAACCCCAGGGGCAACATATTTTCTTGGCCAGGAGGGTCAGTTTTTCGTGGAAATTTTACTTCTCTGAGTGAGTCAACAAAGAAAAAAAATTCCAGATCGAAGAGTACTAGATGCAAGGGGAGTAGCAACAATTTCCTTGCAGAGCAGATCTTTAGCTGGGACACAAATTTTGCAGTAGTTTGCTAGTGCAAATAGCATCAGGAGGAAGGAAGAGCACACATTGAGGGAATTCTTTCCTCATGGGACATCTAGCCAAAAAGTTCGAATTTTCCCAGCAGAGCAGTAGTAGCTGTGTGCAGGATTTCTCACTCCAGAAGGGAGTGTGAATAGCTAGGCAGCAACTGTGCAGAGGAGAAGAGAAGGAATTCGACTTTTTCAGAGAGATGATATCAACAAGGTTGAGAGATTAAGATCAGTTGGACGGAGCCTCCAACTATGTGATCTGGAAGGCTAGAATTCCCTGCCTTCTAGATGAGCATGATCTCAAAACTAATGTCGATAGTATAATAGTTGTACCTGCAGATGCAGAGCCGCTCAAGAAGTGCAAGAACGAGATGGCGAGAGCTAAGAGGCTTATTCTCAATGGGGTTCGAGATCATGTGTTATCTCACATAGCTTACAAAGATACTACCCGACAGATGTGGTAAGCACTAGCTATGTTGTAGGAAGGATTTTCCGAGCAGTGGAAGATGTATCTTGAGGAGAAGCTAAGATGCACAAGGATGCCAAAAGGGGAGCGTGTAGACCCCTTCCTTATTAGGCTTCAGGATGTCCAGGACCAGCTAGCTTCAGTAGGGTCAGCGCCCCAGCCTAAAGAGTTTGTACGATAAGCACTGAACAGTGTTTTTGAAGAATGGCAAGTTTTCGTCTAGAGTATCATGGGCAGAGAAAAACTGCTAGATTGGGAATGAGGTTGATCTGCAGCAGAAGGCGATGAAACGTGATCTGGTGAAGGCCACCATCAATGGCAGTAGCAGCAGTGGGACGAAGCAAGTGAAGGAAGAGGAGGACGTGGCCCTTGCATCAAAGGGACAGCAAGAGCAACATAAAAGAAAGAAGAGAATTTCAAAGATCAAGTGCTTCAGGTGTGGTGAGCTTGGCCACTACAACACTCAATGTCCTCTCAGAAAGAAGGACAAGGAGGAGAAGCAGGATCAGTAGGCTGCATCCACTGAGATCGATAGGTTGTCCTCCACACTGGAGGAAGAGTTTGCTATGATCGCCGAGTTACCTCCAGGGGTGAGGTGTGATGATTTGGAGTTCTAGCCCCAGAGAGCTACAGGATGGACAGGATTCTCAAGGAGGTCCACTTCATGAATCAATACCTTGCTATAGGAGCCCAAGACATGCAGTAGCACGATGGATCAGTAGCAATTGGTGCAATTAGGTACTAGAGTGACAGATGCAGTAGTTGGTATCAGGTCAGATACCAGGCAGTGTTGATTTGGGGTAGCATCGGATGTGCTCTAGCCAGGAAAATTGGTGGAGGCTAAAGCACATGAGATCTCCAAGACCCATAAATGTTTTGGGCAGATTCTAACCAGTTTAGGAGATATTAAAATAATTAATATTTTTAATGGAGTTCCTAAGTCTAAACTTAGAAAAAATAAAATATTAATGGGTATTAATATAAAACTGGGTTGGAAGGTTCGAAATGACAAGGATCTAGCCAAATATAACTCTTAGCCATTGATTAGAGGTGTAATCTCGATCGTTGAAAACTCAACAGAAAGAGTATAAGAGGAGGCTTGAGGGTCAGTTGGAAAATACACCAGAGTGATCAGTCATTCAGTTTGCTAGAGCGGGTTTGCTAAGCAAAAGTGAATCAATGATCAGCAGCGAGGGCAATGAGTACTAGACAGAGAGACAGGGACAGTAATGAGAGACCAACGCAGAAGCAGGGAGAGTGAGAACAGCAACCAGTTCAGGCCACGCAGAGTCCAGCAGAGACAACGCAGAGGCAAGAGGGACTGCATCATCCACGCATAGGCTGCTGGAGTGACGCAGACGGTCCCAGAGGCTACGCAGTGCCTTAGAGGGCTGACGCAAAGGGTCCTGGGGCTGATGGAGAGGCCAAAAGGGCCAACGTTGAGCTTCTATTGTGTCGGAGAGGGTTTTGTGGGACAGGTTTTCTGAATACCTGTTTCTGAATATAGAGGTATTGCCGTGTATTTTTCTCTGTTGGGTGAGCCGGTTAGGCACCCAATTGTACTCAAGGAAATACTACTTAATAATAAACCCTCAGAATAGTTGCAGCAATTTTCCCGCATTACGTTTTTCCGGGGATATTTGTCCAAAAATAACGGTGTCACTTGTGTGCTTGTTTTCTTTCATTTGATGGTCTGTAGATGTTGTGACTGTATTGTGTTTATTTCGGTATTTAAATGTTTTTAAATAACTTGTTCAGAATTTACAAGTAGAAGAAATAAACGAGCAGAATACAAATTAATTTTCTAACAGATAGACTTAGAAAATTCAACATGGTATCAGAGCGTGGTTGCAGATCACAAGAGAGCTGAAGGCATCAGCTGAGTAGGGCATTTGCACTAGAATCAGCTATCCCGAGTGATAGTAACTGATCCTTGCAGAAGTGACAGAGGAAGGGTTGACGCAAAGGGACTGCGTCATCAGTCTGGGCCAGAGAGAGGCCATTGCAGAGGCTGAGGAGGTTAGAGAGAGGCTCATGCAGAGCCACGCAGAGGCCAGGAGCACTAACGTAATTGGCTGAGGGAGCTGCTTTGCCAGTGTTGAGATTGCGTAGAGCCAAGAGGCTCAATCCTTCAGTCGTTGGGGCGAAGGAAGCTGTGGGCAGTTTGTAGGAGCGAAGCTGGTGGGGTATTGTGGTTAGAACAGTACTTAATAGGGCAAGACCAAGGTAGAGGAAGTTGTTGCCGAGGCGGATTTATAGCCAAGGAATCTGGATCAATGTTGCAATTGCATAGACGATTGCAGAGGGGCAACTTGATGGTTGGCAGAAGGATTTCCAGGAGGGAAATCGAGACTCAGAGGGAGTCCAGAAGAGAACTTCCAAACGGGAAGTAGAGAGACTCAGCAGGAGTCGAACCGAGAACTTCCAGGCGGGAACTAGAGAGACTCAACAGGAGTTGAACCAAGAACTTCCAAGCGGGAAGTAGAGAGACTCAGCAGGAGTCGAACCGAGAACTTCTAGGTGGGAAGTAGAGAGACTCAGACGAGTCAACAGAAGAGCAGCGAGATGGTCATGAATGGGCTGAGAGATCAGGACAAGCTGGACGGAGGGTCCAACTTTGTGATCTGGAATGCCAGGATCTTGTCCATTCTAGACAGACATCATATCAAGGGCTTCGCCTTGAGAGTGATGACTATCCTAGTTGACCCGGTAACTAATGAAAGGTACGAGGCAATGGCTAAGGAAAAGTGTATCATCCTTGATGGGGTCAAAGATCATGTGGTCCCACATATTGTCGAGAAGGAAATGGAAAAGGAATTTGAAGACATTGTACCAGCATACTTCTGTGCAGAGAAAGATGCTCCTGAAGAATCAGCTAAGGTTATACCAGATGCAAAAGAGAGACCAGATAGATGTCTTCCTCGGCTGGTTGAAGGAGATCCGTGACCAACTGACTTCCATAGGGGCCACTCCAGATCAAGAGTTGATGGTAAGGACCACACTTAACGCAGTCTCCAAGGATTGGGAGACATTTGTCAAGAGCATCTTGGGCAGGGCGAGTTTTCTGGATTGGGAAGAATTGTGGACGGCTCTTCGTCAAGAAGAGATCGGACCGCTAACCAAGACGACGAGTAGCAGCAAAGGGGTCAAGATCAAGAATGAAGAGGAAGAGGATGAGGCTCTAGCATCTGCGGGAGAGCAGGAGAAGAGGAAGAAGGACCTCTCCAAGGTCAAGTGTTTCCATTGTGGGGAACTGGGTTGCTATGCGAACCAGTGTCAGAGGAAGAAGAGTAAGGGAGAGGCTTCTGACTCGCAGGCAGTGCCAGCGAGGGCAGAGAAAGAAGTCGAGGAGGATAACGATTGTGCCATGGGTGCTCATGTGCCACTTGAGAAAAAGTGAGGAGACATCGAGCTGTAGTTAGGTGGACTATAGGCGATGAGGGGCAGGATCCTTGAGGTACCCAACCTCTTGGATTATACCCTGCTACGGGAGCCCCAAAGAGAAGTAGCAAGATTGGCGGATGTCGGTAGAGACGGATGCAGATGAAGCGATAGAGAGAGCTATAGTGAGTGAAGGAGTCCTTGGGCAGCACAAGGCTACAGTGCGAGAGGCACGGAGAGTGTTGCAACAGTGCAGGATGGCACAAAGAGGTTTGCAACAGTGCGAGCAGCGAGATGCAAGGAGTTGTTGTAGCAACACAAAGGTCAGTAGAGGGAGCACTTGTTAGCGGCAGAGGGAGCTTCAACATCAGGAGTGTTTCTACCCTGACAGGGATGTTAGAAGTTGGGTGGATCAGTTACTTACTTCTCAGTAACTAAGTTGCAGTGCAGTAGCAGTATGCAGTAGCACAATGCATCATGATGAGAGGGGGTTTCAGTGCAGATGCAGTGTTGGGAGAAACGACCAGCAACAGCACGGATGCAGGAGTTGCTGTGGTAGAGCCATGGGCAGCATTACGGGATGCAGCAGTGCAGAGGATGTTGGGCGGGAAGGACTAGCATCAGCAAAGGTACTGGTGTCATATAATCAGAGTGATGCTCACTGTGGAGTATTACTAGAGCGCAATCCTCGCTAAGAGGGAGTGTTGATTTGTGGTAGCATTGGATGTGCTCTAGCCATGAAAATTGGTGGAGGCTAAAGCACATGAGATCTCCAAGACCCGGAAATGGTTTGGGCAGATTCTAACCGGTTTAGGAGATATTAAAATAATTAATATTTTTAATGGAGTTCCCAAGTCTAAACTTCGGGAAAAAAATATATTAATGGGTATTAATATAAAATTGGGTTATAAGGTTCTAAATAACATGGATCAAGCCAAATCTAATCTTAGTCATTGATTAGAGATGTAATCTCGGTCGTTGAAACAGAATAAGTATAAGAAGAGGATTGAGGGTCAATTGGAAAATACACCAGAGTGATCAGTCATTCATTTTGCAAGAGCGGGGTTGCTAAGCAAAAGTGAATCAGTGATCAACAGTGGGGGGCAGTGAGTACTAGACAAAGATGCAGAGATAATGCTGAGAGACCAGCACAGAAGCAGGGAGGGCGAGAGCAGCAGCCAGTTCAGGCCACGCAAAGCCTAGCAGAGACAGCGCAGAGGCCAGAGGGACGGTGTCATCCACACAGAGGATGCTGGAGTGACGCAGAGGGTCCCAGATGTTGCACAGTGCCTCAAAGGGCTGACGCAGAAGGTCCTGGAGCTAACACAAGTCAGCAAGACACTGACACAGAGGCCAAAAGCGCCAGCTCTAAGCTTCAATTGTGCCAGAGTGGGTTTCGTGGGACAGGTTTTCTGAATACCTGTTTTCGAATATAGAGGTATTGATGTCGTGTATTTTTCTCTGTCGGGTGAGCTAAGTTAGGCACCCAGTTGTACTCAAGGAAATACTGCCTAATAATAAACCCTCAAAATAGTTGCACCAGTTTTCCCGCATTGGGTTTTTCCAGGGACATTTGTCCAAAAATAACGATGTCACTTGTGTGCTTGTTTTCTTTTAGTTGATGGTCTGTAGATATTGTGACTGTATTGTGTTTATTTTGGTATTTAAATGTTTTTAAATGACTTGTTCAGAATTTACAAGTAGAAGAAATAAACCAGCAGAATACAGATTAATTTTCTAACAGATAGACTTAGAAAATTCAACAGGCCGCGCAGAGCAGAGTTGGCAGCACTGCAGTTGGCACAATGCGGAGTCAGCAGCAGGGCAGAGGCTTTAGTGAAAGCGCAGAGTCTAGCAGCAGTAAGGACTCGGGTGATAGATGCATCATAGTGACCACAGTTGGTTCAGTATTTTGGATGCTTTTCGGCTGCAGTTGCAGCATCAACAGTTGGAGAGGATTGCAATGCAGATGCAGTGTTGGTAGCAGTTCAGTGAGGCTAGCAGTAGCACGAATGCAGCAATCAGAGTTGCACAGTAATTGATGGGTAGCAGAGTCAGACATCAACAGCACAACAAGATATGGTCCAGAGAGAGAGTGATGCTTCAGTGGGTTGCAACACTAGAGCACATTCCTCGCTAAGAGGGAGTGTTGATTTTTGTAGCATCAGATGTGCTCTAGCCTCGAGATTTTGCATAGAGGCCAACACATACATTCTCCAATACCCAGAAATCATTTGGGAAAATTCCACCTCGAGATGGTTTAATTAAAATAATTAATCAGTTTTAATGTATTACTAAGTCTAAATTTAGGAAATGTGATTAATTAAAGGGTATTAATTAAATCTAATGTGAATCTTCTAGAAGAAGACGAGGATCAACTCCCAGATAATCTTAGCCTTTGATTATGTTTTATTTTTCTTCGTTGGTGCTCCAATGAGAGATTATAAGAAGAAGCTTGATGGGCAATTGGAGAACACACCACAAGTGAAATCTAGAGATCAAATTTCTCAAGAGTAGCAGCATTGAGTTGTCATAGAGAGATCGAGTGCTCTTCTTGCAGTGAGGGGTAGGGTTAGTAGACCGGAGGGAAGTTTTCTAGTTCTGGAGAATGCAAGGCAGAGAAGGCAACGAGAAGTTCAGAGAGGCAGCGCAGTGCCATGCAGAGGCAGTGCAGAGCTTCAGAGGGAGTCTGAATTTTTTCTAGGAGTAGTCAAGATCTAGCGCTGAAAGTTGGGGTGTGAGACCGGAGAGCCAGAGGGTCAAAGTTCCAGTCAGCAGAAGATCAAACGAGGAGGAGACACAGTTCCTAGAGGTTGTGACGCAGATCTGCGTGGGGTTAGCCTTCCAGAGCCTGATCAGTGTCTTATCTCCAGTGACAGTGTGAGAATATTTCTCACTACCTCTTTGCCAGTTTATTCTTTGTATCAGATTGCCAGTTTGGGCATCTAATGATTTGTACTCATATTACTACTGCATAATAATAAAACCCTTAGCTGCTGCACCGGTTTTCCCAAGTTGGGTTTTTCCGGGGACGTTTGTCCAAAAACAACGGTGTAATTGTGTGCATATTTATTTCTCTCCTATGCAGTATTTGGTGTCCGCAGTAATTATTTTGCATAGGCTGCAGTGTATGTATTTCGATATTTGCTGTAGAAAACTGCAAGTAATTTGTTTAAAGTATTTTAACAAATACAAGAAATATCATCAGTTTGTTGTAGTAGGGATCAGGTCACTGACTTTTCACAATAACCTCCCCAGGGGAAGTGTGGGAACAGGGGTAAAATCAAGAGCAGTCAATCATCCAGCCTAACCTGTTATCCATATTAGAATGCCCCAAACATTAAATGAAAGCAAATGATTACATAAACAGTTAGTCTACCTTCTAATAGATGACCCACCTTCCTTCAAGAAGTATGCCAGAGGGGAGAGAGAACTAACCAAAGCATAGGTGGAGAGCTATGATGTAAAGTTATCTGTGGATTATCATAGGGCTGTGGGCTGGCTGGCTGATCAGAAAGGAGAAAAGAATTCTTCTAGCTGTTACCCACCACCCACCCTTGGTGGGTAACAGTCCCTCCACAAAAATCAGAACTCTGGCTCGAATATACTTAGTATTAACTTTGTCTAGAATCCAGCTGCACACAAATCCAGGCCTGCCAAAATTCCCGTCCTGCAATATTATACAAACTTATGAGGTAGACCTACTGTTAAATTGGCAACTAGGGCCAAACTCCATGTGGATCAGCTTATTTATGGCAGCTGATATTTTTATTGGATCCCTCTCGTCGAGAGGTGTAGGATTGATCCAAAGATCATCCGATTCCGATAAGTATTTATGGAGATATGAATTTATTTTGTTTATATAATTATTATCAAGCCGACCAGCGCTTATGTAGGCTCTAGAAGCCCAACCGACGTGTCTATTCATCATCCTCGCTTTGGTATAAATAGAAGAGGATTTGTAGTCATTTGGCAACTCACCTCAAGTGATCTCCTCTCCACGTCTTGGGTTTTTGGAGAAGGAGATTCACTATGGATTACGTTGGGCTAGTATGATGATGCCCTAATGGAAAACGCAGTCAAAAGAAGACATCTAACACGCAGTCAAAGGAGACTTATTCTCTGAACTTCGTATTTCTCTCTGAGATTTCCACGTGAATCTTGTACAAGTATATAATGCAAGCACTGAGGAACAGAACTCAGGTTTTATGTATGAATTAAGGAGCAGGTATATGATTACGCAGGGATAGACCTAACTGCAGTCATAATGAACCACGATGTTTATGAATGATAATAAACTGTTGTTCTAAGGAGCCCTAATTGCTGTTTAAAGGGTGACCCTTATACACAGTCAAGAGACTCCAATACGCCGACAGAATTAATGCCCTAGTCACTATTGTTTAGAAGCAGATCTGTGAGGATCATTCTGACTGCGTGGAAGCTGTCTCATATTGTATGAGAGCCGAGTTAATTAAGGCAGCACCGTTTTGGGACAGCGGAAGGAGTGCAAGGTGACAGAGCCCTAATCTGTGGTTTGTTGGGTATGTATAGGAGCTGGTGTTAGCCCTATACTACCTCGTAGAGCAGCAGCAAAGAATAGGAACCTAGCCACCGTGATAGTAGCTTGTTTGGGTGCCTACTTGAGGACTGGTACTGGCTGTAACTTACCATGACCCATGATGGCTAGTAAAGAATGGCCTTGTGAAAGGCAGAGCTATTGTTGAGGGCAAATAGGCTGCTCTGCATTACAACAAAGGGGACAGCTTTCCCTTGGAGGTCAACTATATGAGTAGAAGGCTGCTCTGAACAATAAAGAGGACAGCCTTTCCTTGGAGATCAATTGCAGTCAAATCTGGACAGATTTTGGGACTGTTAGGAGACTGCACTTTGGACCTGTTGGAGGAGTGTGTAACTATAGCCTAGCTGCTCTGCTAGGCTGAAAGCCATAGCAAGCAGCTAAGGCTGGTAATTGGATACAGTATTGCAGTGTACAGATGATGGACATGGTGTTATGGGTGACAACATGATGTGGGCAGCATGGTACAGTACAGTGCAGCACAATGGCATAACATCATGATATATGGGCAACATAGTATGATGCAGCTTGATGGTGCTACACAGTAAGGTGCAGCAAATGGACGAGATGCAGTTGAAGCAGAATGTCTTCAACTGATCTCATCGTTATAGGAGATGATCTATGCTTAGATCTAGATAAGTAAAAGTGTTGACTTCTATTGTAAATGTACTCTCTCTCTCTCTCTCTCTGCTGAACTTTGAAGATAAAAGAAGATTTGATCAAAGGGTTTCCCCACACATTGTGGGGTTTGTCCTTGGCTCGCGCCATATCTTGTGTTCTCTTGTCTTGGCTTGTCTTCTGCGATTTATATTTATGTTCTATCTGCAGTTTATCTTAATGCTGATGTGATTGCTAACTATGAAAATTTAAAAAAATTGCTCCAGCATAGAACATACCTAAAAATTAACACCTACCCAAAATCATGCTAAACTACATACCCAATTCTGCCCACATATTTATACAGGGTAGCTGTTAAATGTTTAATCTGAAACCATGAGATAAAGACTGTGCCCCCTGCCAAAACTTCCCAACAATTATCAAGTTATGTTGCCAAGCTGCCCAGCAACTAAAGAAATTGGCCCCAAAGTAATGCTCCCTATGAATGTTCTTCAGAGAAAATAAGCACTTTCTACACTGTGTGTGCTTGCTCAATTTCCGTGGCTCCTTTTATCATATTCTTCGTGAATTTTAGGTGCCTTGCTTTTGCTAATAAAGTCTCCATGGTGCTTCCCAGTCTACACAGTTGTACGCAATGTGCATTAAGATCAAGACTATCCTCCATATCCTCCAGGATTAGCACCCTTGCCAAAAATGCAATTTCTTACATTATTCATGCCAAATATGCAATATCAATGACTACCCATGCAAAATGACTAACATACTAAGAAAATTACCATCTACGCTACTCTTTTATTGCTTATATTGCCAATATCAACGTATGTTATTCCTGAAATCTGTAAGCCATATAACTCCTTTGTCTATTAAACTTCTGACCTCGAATCCCATGTCTCCAAGTGAAGCTCCATCCCTGCCGATTCTGTGACTTTGTCCCCCATTCAAGATAATAGCATTTTTACAATCACAATACTGAAAGACATATCTCTTTGCCTGCAGAAGCATTAGCCTTAAGTTCCCATTTACATCACAATAAAACTTTCAAAATATTAAACAAGAAATGTGAAAGCATATATTTTCTAGGTGGCATTACAAGTGCATCACAAATAGCCCAAGGGGTGCTGAACCGATTGTCACCAATGTTGCTGGTCATTTGGCTAGTTCCAAGCCAGCAGATGCCCAGTTTGAATAACCCTGGATTAGGCACACTAGTATATACTGACAGGCTTACTAGGGATGCCATCCACGAACATGGGGAAGCATCCCTTGGGTTTCCTCAATGTTTTTCCTTGGAAAAAGAAAAGGGTGCATCACGAATGGAAACAAACATTATGGTCAGTGAAGTATATATTTAAAACAGTAACCTCCTAAACCATGCCACATAGAACCTTTAATAAATACAGATGCTAAAGGTTGATATGCATTGTAATGTCTACAAAAGTCGTTTTAAATATACATACTGTTAGGAAGAGACATCACTTACTAAACCTGTAATGTTTGAGAGCAAAATGTAGCCAGCGGTTCTCTTGAGATATGCATTCCTGTTGAAGAAGCAATGTATTTCTCTAGTAGATCACTAATAATTTCTTGCTTCTGCCATAATAGGAAAATGCAACGAACAAAAAAACACTGTAAGAATTACTTTCTTCAATTGGCAGGCTTAAGAAATATATGAAATCATTTGACTGAAAATGTAATTGAACACTGGAAAATCTGTAGGTAGGACAGAGCAACAAAAATGGGTAAAATCTCTCAACAGGAAACATGACTTCATGTGTTCAGTTATCACTGTCAAACAATTAAACGTGTTTTCAAGATATGCTTTCTCTAATGGGTTGAACTTTGAAAGGAAGCAAAAGAAGGTACATTAGTTGTGTAAAAGGTAATTATAAAGGAATCAAGATTAACCTGTGACATGTTTCTTGCTATAGCCATTGCAATTCCATCAGAATTTGTTGAAATTGCTTTAGCAATTACAGGTCCCTGAGACGATATTTCTTTGCCAACATTTTGACAGAGTGCTGTAAAGAAGTCATTTTTAGATACTGGCATCGCCACATGCTGCATGACATTGGGTGCTCTGCTAACAGTATCCTTAAATCCTGTGTGCATTCTGTCAGTATATCTTTCAAGGTGTCTTTCAAGACGCTCCTCAATTGATGACTCTAGTCGATGACTCTCTTCAATGATTGAGGTCTCCACTGAAACTGAAACATGCTTCTGAAATTCTTCAGTCATCTTGCCCAGCTGCAGTATACAGGTTCTCAGTGATCAGAAACCTATAAATCATCTAAAGAAATACAGCATTTCTTCAATCCCATGCAAAAAAGAAAGGAAAATCAAAACCAATCAGAAACCAACAGATGCAAATGATGAAAGTAAAAAGATTGAAGTTGGATTAATTTAAATGGAAATTACAGTGTCTAATGATGCCTGCATTGAGGAAGTGCATAGAGCTAGTGTTTCAAGTGGGTTGAGAATAACTGGCTTGCTACTTTGTCCTAAAAAGGACCTGTTCATCACTGCAGTATTAGTTTCCATTTCCACCCATTGGATTTGATCAGAATCTGTTTTCCCATCACTGAAACCGCAGTCGATGTACTTCCGATCAGAGGTTGCTGAAGTTTCAATTCTAATTGTGTCCACAATATCCCTTGAACATTTCATGTCTTCCCTGGCTTGCTGAAAGAAGGAACAGATACTCTCTGAATATAGCATGCCTGATGACATGCCCAAATTGTTAAACTCAGATGGCTGTCCCACTGTACTCTTTATATCACTTAATTCAAACATCACTCCAGTGGTTACTTTGTCTGTGACTTTTGGATTTGTCGATAGTGCAGGAACTGAATCCCTCGCATATGGACATACATTGTCACTAATTGACATCACTTGACTAAAATTGTACGAATCTTCCTTATTATAATCTTTTGAATCTGTAGATCTGGAAACTTTAAGATAATATTTGCCATCAGAACCCAGCAACTCATGTGATTTCCATCCTGCAGATAGGCTTGGAACAGTGCACGTAGAGAATTCGGTCACAGCAATTGTTTCAGGCAGCTTTCCAAGAGAATTGACCGGACAGTACCTACTGCCCCTCCAAGAATCTTTGCAGCGACCTGAAACACTTTCATGCTGACAAACTGCAGCTGCTGTTGCACTGGAATCTATATTTGATGGACCTGAATATTTTTGCTCTTGTGAGACAGAATATGCAGTTTGGGAACCTCCAACATCCCTCAGTACATCAAGTAAACTGGGGACTTCAATCCAACTTCCAAAACCTGAGCTTGCAGGTGGGTCTGCGATGCACTCACTAGCTCTGGTAAATGGCAATAACAGTTCTGCTTTCCCAACTAGTTCAGGTGAGCAGTAATTATCTCTTTCTACAGAATAAAAACCACGAGACTCTGACAAATCTGCCTCCTCTGGATGCTCATACGAACCTGTTGGCGATGAAACCCCTGAGGAACCATTATGCACTGGAGGAATGCACTGAGACCTGTATAAAGTATAAAGCTGTATTGATTCATCGTGAACACAAAAAAGCTCCACAACCCCGTCCCCGTCACCTGATTTATCACTTCTTGCAGTAAGGTTAGATATGGGTAATTCCACACAAAATCTGGACAGATAATCCATGTAAGCAGAATGGGCCTCAAATTCCACATGCAATATGTATATTGAATTATCTTGTGTACATCCCACAATAAGTAAGCTTGCCTCTGGATCTCTTAATATCCTATCAAAAAATAACTGGCAGGGCCTTCTATCTATAGAGTTCCTCAACTCAACAGTTTCTATGCATTTCCATTTTCCAATAGCTTCTGCTGGAAATAAACAAGCAGTATCAAAGGGAACCCAAAGCTTCAGTTCTCGATTTTCTGGACCCTGCAAGAGAAAAGAAAGAGGACACATTACCATACTGTATTTACTATTTAATATTTACGTACTTTATAATTATGGGGTTTTTTGCCACAGAGACAGATCCGCATAATATGTATATGCAACTAAGCATATACACTTAAGTCTACATGCACTAGCTATCAAATATAATTCCTGTTAAAATAGAGAAACTTATCGGCCAGAGAACAAATTGGAAAAAGTACAAGTCAGTTTGTTTGAACTTTGAACAGGCTCATATTAAAAGGGTGTCAAACCCTTGTCTAATCAAATAAAGGTAATTCTTACCAAATAGGAAAATTTCATGGAGATTCTATTTTTGCAGTCATTATGTTAAATTTAGACATGTGACTAGTTGGAGCTATATCAATTCATTTGAATCTGTTGGCAGGAGAAATCAATTATAAAATAAATTTTTTATCATGCAAGAACTTTGAACACCGTGTGCAGCAAAAATACCAAACTGAGGCAATACATATTACTGAACATTTTACTTTACTGTTAGGACTCATTAGAGTTAACATGCTCAGATATAAAAAAGAGCTTACATGCTTTTTAAATTAGAAAGTGCTTTCCTTAACTGGATTTTCCTTTCCATTTTAGGAAGGAACTCCTTGTTTTATATTTAGCATGAGTTTTTCCAGTTTTGTTTAGGACTCAGTTGCTTAGTTTTAGACAGAGCACATGAGCTAGAAGAAATTCCAGATTTAGCTAGGCATTGGTTCCTGCAGCCACAAAATCTAGCAGGCCCAGTGCAAAGCCTTACCAGGTGAGGGGCCAAAACTTATGGAAACAATGAGGAAACGTAACCACTGTCACCTCAGCAATCTTCCTCCTTCTCTTTAATGGGATTTAAACCACAACAGAGCCTTTCTTAAATCACCTATAAGGATATTCTAATACTAGGACTCAAAGTGATGAGTTTTTGATGGTCTAAAGATGGACAGAGTACTTGGCAGGGCCAAAGATGACCTAGATTTCAATGCTAAGGTTCAAGTACTCAAAAGATAGACCACTAGATGAACTACTATAAGTTAGGCGTTGGATGTTCTTCAATAATATGGCAGTCAATCTCATATAGAAGCCTTAGAAAAGGCCTTATAATGATCTTCAACAAGAATGGGACAAGGCCTTCAAATAGAGGTTAGTGTTAGACTAGGGTAAATTGCTTTATTTCTGTTAGATATACATAAACAGAAAAATAAAAGGGTGACATCAGCCCTATTAAGGTATGTTAGGCTATCCCCTATACTAGATTTTGCTTGTAGATAGTTATAGAAGCTAATCCTAAATTATAAGCCACACACATGCAATAAAACAACACTTTTATGCATAGTTTAGACCTAAAACCCTTGTGGCTGCCCCAGCAGTCTAGGAGAGAGAAAAGGGGAAAGGGTTTTATGGAGTTTTATGGTAACCAACACACTATTTGACCAGTGCCTTATTGTACAACGGTTAATGCAATCTTTATGGTACGAATTTCCAAGGAGGGATATTGGAGTAAGGGGGGGTGCCTTAGGGCATCCACTTTTAAAACCCTAGAATCAAGTATGGGGTCTGCACATATAGAGTTTCCCTATAGGCTCTAAAGAGGAAAATTTCACATGCAATTATAAAGAAAACTTTTAGCAATGATAAAGCATTTAGTCATGGAACAATTGAAACCCTACCATGAAAATTAAAGCATACAAAATATCAATAAGAGACAATAAACTTACAACACTCTTCAACAAAAGCGCTTCTTTCAATCCTAATACAATCTCTCCAAACAAAACTCACATCCTTTAACAAGTCGCATCCATAAATATCGCATTTTGTCCATGTAGCGAAAAAGACTAGCCCGCACACTCTTAGAGAGGAATAAAATATAATGTGTGATGATCAAAAAACAAAATGACGGGAGGCTCTATTTATATAAGAGCTATCCCACTCATTTTTACAATAAAACAACTAATGAAGCCGTATTGACAAGTTTACTTTAAGTGTTCCACAAGAAAGAGGTTACAACTTACAAGTCAACCTCATAGCCCAAAAACATAACAAAAGTTCCATAAAAGACCACACATGTGGGAGAATATGCTCATAAAGCATGACAACATCCTCCAAATGAGCTCTCCAAGCCAACAAAAAGGGTGATATGGGCTAATGAGTGCTCCATAATCCAAGATGCATCTCAAGGATCATGTGCAAGCCTCCAAAGTGACTCTAGAGTCTATGTCAACATGTCATGTCCATAGTGCCCTATGACAGCCTCAAAGGAGCAAGAGGAGTGAATTGGCACTCTTTTAACTCAAGCATTGGGGCTCCAAGGTGATGTGCAATCGCTCCCTTGTCCTCTCAAGGATGACCATCACCATCTAGGCTCTAGAACAAGTGATGCCCATAACACAGGATCAAGGCTAGCCTGGGGGCATCCTGAGTCCACTAGGCACATCATCGACATCTCCAACACCATCCTCCATGGGCTCAACATTTCAACATCTAAGGGTCCCTCAGGGTGTCAAGCATCATGTGAAGTCATCAAATAGTCCAATGCTTTACTCTAGATAGGGAAAACTACATCATGAAGGTCAATCTCTCTCTCTCTCTCTCTCTTTCTCTCTCTCTCTCTCTCTCTCTCTCTCTCGCTACACTGGATAGTACAAGCTCTATTCTGCCGAGAAAGTAGGGCAATCAAGAAGCCTATGTTGCTATGATGAGAACCACCTGAAAAAACCCTTTCGAAATCAAGTGAAAATCAACCATGATTAGGTAGCTAAAACCATGGATGCAGCATAGTCAACCATACTTAACATTAGGGGTAAAATAATACTTCACACAAAAATCACCTTCAAATATCTAACTAGACCAAGTCCCATATAAGTGTTCCCTCCTTATGTTAAGGATGGCTAGATATCTAACCCTATTAAGTGTTTCCAAACTCCACAGGGAAGTGACAAGTCCCAAGTTAGCCCATCAATCCACAAGTGTATGTGTGGATGGCGGAAATGGAGTGGGCTCGACTTCAAGGCAAGTTGCCATAACCAACTAACCAACTGACCAACTAATGGTGATCCAACATCTTGAGTGTATAGCTATAAGGAGGGAGAAATCGTGGAAGCATGAATTACCCCTTTCCTCGGCCTGCTTTTTCCACCCCTCTACCGTGCCCTTTACTTCTTTACGATAATGATTTGATTTGGGCGTGTTACCCACCAAAAGTGGGTAACCCCATAGGAGAAAAAAATCTCCAACACTTCCCATCCAACAGACAAACTAGCAGCCCCTAACAGCCACCACTCGTTGATGACATGGCACTATTCATCTCCACCACTTGCATCAGTGATTTGAGTTCTCACCCACCTCGTAGGAGCACATGAATGAGAGTGGGCTTCTGATCAAAAGGCACTTTATTCATTTTGCAATCGAGTGCTTATGCTTGTTTGTACTTTGGGATTTAGGCATGGATTATGGGGTGACTTTGAAGGAGGGGTTTTAACCATGATCTTGTCCCCTCACCTTAAATGGGGAATTAATCTTCGATCCTAGTCTAGTGGGACCTCCCCTAATGGCCCAATGGGTATAGGAGGGCCAGTACTTCGAAAGCCTTGATTGAGATAACGTGTCCCATCTATTCTGACTCCATACTTACCACTCTCCATCTTACATTACGAGCCATATATTCCACCTCCATTCTCCGGGTTCCACTTACCATTGGCCCTTTGAGATTTGGCACCAATACATCCCCATACCTAGGTAGGCCCCGAAACTTGGCCTTGAGAGGTTGATGCATCTAAAATGAAAAGAAAAAACATATATTAGCCACAAGCAAAATAAAAGAAAGAACATAAAAATGCGAAAGATGGTCGTGACATACACATTAGCACATGGGAAAAAGCCACATGAGCTCTACCTCACCCCTTATGGCTATCACCCAATTCCTAAGCACCATATTTCTCCTATACATCATGGAACGAACCCTCACATGTCCCAACCCCGATGGGAAATCAACTGCCTCACCATTGAGGGGTAATACAATTGTTATACATCATAGAAAGAAAGCTCTAACCCTTTGAGCTACAAGAAGTAATACAAAGAAAAAATCAAGAAAAATAAAAGGCGCACAAGACGGGTGGGAAACAAAGGTCGGGTTGGTAACTCATGCATCCACAATTGCTCCCTCCTCACATATATACACACGGGATTTGGATCCCCACCACGTTGGTCCCTTTGACCATGGCACTTGGCCATGAAGTTTTCTCCCCTCTGTTACCATCATCGTTCACATAGCACCTATTGATTGAAGTGTGGACAAAGGAAATGTCATTTCCCCTTGGGGGCTAGAAACACCTAATAGGGTTGTCCTTTAGCCACTCCTACCTAGGGTGGTAACGCCATTGTGTCTTGGCTAGAAGAGTAGGCAACCCCCGAGCAGACGTCTCGGCTCTTGTTGAGGCCTAGGTTAATTGCTATTGTGTGCGGCTTGCAGGTTGTTGCACCTAACCTAGGTTTATAGTGGCAGCCAGTTGGATTTGATCCTGGGCCTGTTCAGGATAACTCTCACCAGTCACTGATTATCCTAGATTAAACAAGAAAGACAAACGAAAAAATTAAAAAATAACCAATCGAAGAATAATAATAATAATAAAAAAAAAACACCATTGTGAGTTCAAAGCACAAATTTGGAAGGGAAGTCTTATTTGAAGTGTCAAAAAGTCCTTTACATTCAAGCTTGGTACACTTAGATGCAAAAATGATTATTGTACCTAATGATTTGTTGCTTGCTAGGGTTTATGATGTGATCATTAGGTGGTTCCATAGCCATGACCCAGGCAACTTAACTGGGATCCAGACATCCAGAAAAGCATATTGATACCCACAAGTGGCGCATTAAGAACCATGGGACTCTGAATAGCAACAAAGCATGACACACATCCTTGGGAACCTCCAACACCCACAACATTTTGTCAATTTGGCCTACACTTGATGACTTTTTGGGATGATGCATCAGGACAAAGCAGGTGGCCAACCGGCTTAGCACTTCATGAGGGATGGCAGTTGATACAAGGCCCAAATGAGGATGGTCTTGTTGCCACACAAACTAGCAAGACCAATTTGTAGGCTAGAACTAGAGGGCACAACAAAAATTTGGGGCAAAGCCCCACTGTCACCACAGCCTATGTCCCCTTTTATTCTCGGATTTCCACTGACGAGAGGAGTTCTAGTATCCCTTACTTGTGATTAATATGTCTATACTAGGGTTCAGAGTGAGGCAAGGAAGACTCATTCAATGGAAAAGCTCAATTGAAGTGTGAACTTTGGGAGAATATAGGATGGTTTTCCACGAAAAGCCCCTTGAGAGAAAGACTATACTAGACCCAAGGTTGAGATAATTAACAGGATAGGAGATCATCGAAGGTCAATACAATTGAGAGAAAAGGTTTTGAATGATATGCTACTCAATTACAAACCTTCAAGGAATCCCAAGTCAAAGCAACTTCAAGGGTTCCCACTTCTTACGATGGCTAGGGCATCAATTATCTTGACATTCAATCGTGAGAATGACCTCAAATTCGGAGGAGAGCTAGAGGAAATATCAAGGCAGAGGCCTGTCCAATAGGTTTTCCAAGATCTCACACCAAGCGAATTTCGTACCAATCCCTAGAGAGGCTCCCTATCCTTGAAGGGACGAAGAAAGAGAGGAAGGAGGTGAAGAGAATGATAATTCGTTAAGCGAGACTAATCACCAAGGATCTAGGACCAATGCCTACCTATTGGGAAGATTGGAGTCTAAATGATCAAGATTTGGGAACTTCGCTCTTCAAAGAGGCCTAAAGAAGCAACTTTGCTCTTTATGGATGCAACTACATGTCAACTTTAGACTTTCATACTTCGATAGCAATTGTTATAGAGTTTTGAGGATGGACATGCAAATAATCCTCTAGGACCATTCACTCATTCTTTGTCCAATGAGTACCACATGCAAAAATCTCCAATAGTTTCAATGATTCCACTAATTCACATTAATTAGGGCACATTAATTCACCATAAGAAAATAATTTCATGCATTAGACATTCATTAAAATAGAAATATCGCATTATATTGCACTTACAAGACAAAGAAGAGTATATCCATCCACAATCTTGCCAACAAGAAGCTCTAAGAGAGACAACGAAATCTTTCCACACATCAAAATGCATTTATTCATCCAAATCATTCCACAAATTGCAAGCTGAAAACCTCTAATGAGAGGGCTGAAAATACCAAGTGTGATGATCAAATACAAATGAGGTCTCTCATATTTATATGAGCCTCTCACAAGTTTGATTTAGCCCAATTTGACTAATTAAGCCCCTAATAATAGTTTAATGTGCAAAATAACAACTTTTGTGACAAGCCCACCAAATAGCTCAAATGTGTAAAATAAGCCTTCCTAATGAGGCCGAAATGATAAAATAATGGCACAAAGGGTCGTCGGAAGGCCAAGATGAGAGTCCTCAATGTGCCATGACGAAGGGGAGGGCTCCATAAATGATGATCAAGGGGTGTGGCCCACTTGATTTCCAAGAAAAACATCTTGTGGTGCTCCCAAATGGTTGTGGGGCACAATCAATGGTCTCATGGATCTCCTGTGACTCAATAACAAATCGATGCTCCGTTTGTGAGGGTCAGAAGATGATGCATGCCCTCCTGTGTCTTTTTGGATGAGACAAAACCCCATCTGGGCCCTAGATCAGCGGCCAAGTGTTGGGTGCAAATGTGTGGCCAATTGGGCAACATGATCCAAGTGCATCATTGTCTCTGTATGTCAGGGGTACGAACAAGCAATGTGTGACACTGAAGAAGCCCATGGTGCGGCAATCAGTGCTCTACTATGGCAAAGGCCCATGGCTCTTAATGCTTACCCTACAAGTTCCATTATGACCCTTTGGAGGGCTTGGATCCTATATAGCGAGGCCAAGTCCAAGATGAAGATCCACCTACAATCCTATAAGATCCAATGTGTCTCTTCACCTTCCAATACAACAATCCGTTAGTGCAATTGAGTAAATAAGTTTGCTAATCATGGGCTAAAGTGGACACTTCATAGTGGCATGCCCTTCCAAATGGGCTTTACAAAGTACAGGTGCTTCCTTAATCAACAAGAGAGGTTGATGAAGGACCCTATTAGGTGATTTCAACCTCTAAGGGAGTGATAGGTCCATGGTATGTCCATCAAATGGTAGGGGTCATGTGAAATAATGATGGAGCAAAGTGGGACAAGAGGGAAGGCTCCAAGCCACATGCCATGGTACAAGGGAAGCTATGATAAAGGAAGCCCACATATTGCGTATATGGATGTAGGAGGGAGCAATCATACTAATGAGTTACCTCAGCCTTTGTTTTTCCACCCTTCTTCATATGCATCTTCATGATGTGTATGATGACACAGTGACTACCCGTTAATGTTGGGCAGTTCATCGCCCACTAGGGGTTGGACAATAATAGGTTCCTTAATGATGCAAGGGGCACTCATAAGGGGCCCTAGGAACCAGGGTGATGGCCATAATGATAGGGGTAGAGCTCATGTTTGGCTTTTGACCATGTGCTAAATTTTTATGTCTCGACCATCTTTTGCATTTTGTGGTACATTTCTTGTTGTAAGTGGCCAAATTATGTTTTTATCTTTCTTTTTAGCTACATCAACCTCCAAGGCATCATTCCAGGCCTGACCCACAGTGTGGACAAGAGGAGGGGGAGGCTAACAACTTATGGACCCAATGGACAAATGTGGACCCGGATGGAAAAAGTGTGAAAAAGGGTTGTAATGAGCGAAGAGGAGTGAGATATATGGTGTCGGGTAGCGGGACCATGCAACCAAACTTAGGGTTTCCCATGTAGTGCCACTCTGAAAGCTAGTAGCCAATAGAGGAGATCCCATAGGACTAAGATACAAGACTAACCCCCAAGTTGGGACAAGGGAACAAGAGTACAATCCAAGCCCATTCTTTCCGTCGAATCCCCCCACTAATCCATGTCCAAATGTGCCCAAGAAAAGCAAGCATAAATACCCAATTACATAATGAAAAGCCATACCTTCGAAGTTGGAAGGCCCACCTTCAAACATATGATTATAACAGATGGGCAAGGGCACATAATGGCTAGCTCAGGTGGTGAAGAATGGTGGCACATTGAGCTATTTGGTGGTTGTTGATTGTCGATTGAAGACAAATGTAGGACAAAATTTCTCTTATAAGGGTCACTCACAGGTGGTGGGTAACATGTCTCACACCTTAATAAATGGGAGGGATAGCACCACCTTGCCCTTAACGTTGGAGTAGAGACAATAAATATGGCCATTTTGAGACCCATGAGACCACTTTTGTGCCCCAACATGAAATTTGGGGTCCACAGAGAGATTTTGACAATAATGTGAAGGTCAACCTTCACATCATGATTTTAGAGGGCTTCTACACCACTCATGGCACCTTGAGCCCTCAACACATGCCCTACAATGGTTAATGCATGGATGACGTCAGCAATTATTGCCTTACAACTCACACGTGTGGGCAAATTCTTATGTTTTTGTCTAAGCTAGTAGGTCGGCTTGTGACCTAACTCATCATTGTGACATAATTTATTGTTTTAGGGGTTTTAAGCTAAAAGGACATTAGTCCTCATGTAAATAAAGAATAGGAATCATTTGTTTCTCATCATCACTTGGACTTGGATATTTCAGCCTCTCTTATGATAATTTTGACCTCTTTCTCTGGCAGAGGAAATCAAATCTACAAATGCATTTTGATATTTGGATCTACTCACTTGTCTTTGGAGCTATTGTCTTGGATCAGTGAATGGAATTTCATGCATGTTATCTTGTAAGTAAGCATTTTGTTAGATAAATAATTTTTTTATGCCTAATATATGGAATGTATTAAATCTAGGGTTTTCTATTATGCCCTAATTTATTGAAAATCTATTGGATAGAATCTAGATATCATTATTGCATGCATTTACTCACGAATAACATGTGAATGATAATACTAGTGGTGAACTCTAATTAGCTCTCCCATGAATCTTCTTGATCTATTGCATAGGTAATCACTAGGGTTTTTGGTGCTAGGGCATCAATTATCGTTCCCCCTATTGTCGCTCGGAATGTATAGGCACCACGACAACAGTCAGGACGAGGGATGTCACTCTAATCCTCGCCAACTCTATTCTAGTTGTATCCCAACAACAGGCTATGGGGGTAGTCCCTATGGAATGAGGTAAAGGAAAACAAGTTGGAAACCAACTTGTTTGGGAGACACGGATGAGTGGCCTAGCCACTTGGTTGAATTTAAGCAAGATTGTTAATTCGATTAGATTTTGAAGTATGAGACCAGTGCCTTAATGGAGTCACAAATTCTTGTTTATAGCAAATTGGAACCAAATGACCAGATGGACACCCGCAGCTTGAGATGATTAACTAAACTAAATGATATGCAAGTCCTATGACCTATGTGTGATGCAGTGATCTTGGATATTTTTAGTTATATGTTCAATCTAAATGTAACCTTCCCTTAACTATTTTGAAGATGGGCTCCAAGGAAGGTTGTGGGAAGGAGGCCAACAAGAAGAAGGCTAGGGCTTGATTAACGACACCTTTTGTTGTGCTCCTACCACCTAGTGCCTCCGGCGCTGCAAAGACTTTGGCTCTGACGACAGCACTGTGTTAACCACTGAAGAGTTGTCAAAGCCCCTCAAGCTAAATGAGAAGGGTTGTCCTATATTTCTATCAACCTAGCTTATGTTAGGAGGTAAATTGTTAGTGGAATCCAGATCTAGTATGATTATGTAAGAGATTATGAGTGAGATTATCTTGAGTAAAGATTGTTTAAGATGCTTAAGTAATTATTGTGGATTATATTAAAGCAAGAGTACTTAACGACAGTGAAATGCAATCTTAGACAAGATAAATTCTTAGAGATACCAGGGTAAACTTCAACAATATTCCACAAGATGCCAAATAACTAATGAACTTAAAATGCCAAATACTTAATATAAACAATCAAGATGTGAAGCTTCTTAAGATATAACTTATGAAAGAGTGCTCTTTGGTGCAAATTCAAATAATATTGTAAAGCCTAGAGTAAACCCACAAAAGTGCTAGATTCCAATAGTCAAATCAACAGTATCACTTCAGAAAATTTATTAATGTTATGACAGCAGTAAGGAAATGCTAAATAAACAATACTTATGCTTGCCCAATATCACAAAAATATGACAAATTGCCATGTAAGCTTAGTTAACTGAAAAAATCAGATGTATTAGGCCCTTTGGGTGTGTTTTCAGCTATGTTGCAGGAAACGTAGGACAAGGGGGCGTTTCCGTACGGAAACGGGTACGAAACGCTGAAACACGTTTAGTACGGCCTTGAAACGTGTTTCAGGCCGTACTGCCACGTTTCACGAAATTGAAACGTGGCCAGTACGGCCTAAAACGCGTTTCAGGGCCGTACAACTCACGTTTCAGCTGTTTCACTTGGTTTTTTTTTTTTAGTTTGTTTTCTAATTTATTTTTAGGTTATCCTAGTGACTTCTAGTTGCTTCTAGATGCCTGTGTAAAGTTATAAAAGTGAACTTTTGCCCTAGTGTTGATATGCAGTTCATGGTAATGTTAAATTCTTAAAGTAAAAGGATTTTTTTTTGAGAGTGGTTTCGCCCTCATTGGTTTCATATGGAGAAAGTAGAATTTTAGATCTCACTCAAAAATCCAGCAGACTTAATCTGTTTTTCAGGATTTTAGGTTTAGGGGGGATTGCAATGTTTCCATTGAGATTTTATCATGTACTAGGATATGGAACTTGTATTTAATCAGAGAACCAAGCCCTCTATGCAAGGGAGACTCCCAATAATGAAAGAGCATGTAGGGTTACTAGGGGTATTGAAACTTGTATTTAATCAGAGCACTAAGGTCGTTCGACTATGTAGGAGAGATCCCAATCAAGCACGAGACAAGGAAATTAGAAATTTCTCGTGGCTGATTTTGGATATTTCTATTTTCATTATGTGATCATTCATGAGTAAATTGTGATGTAAATTAAGAGATTATAGTTTATGCATTGACAATTGACAACTTTATCATAATGTTAATAAATTAGAATGTATCATATATGCTTTATGATTGCACATATTTCTTAAATGTCCTAACATATATATATATATATATTCGTGTTTCCCCGTTTCCAAAATTTGGGGAGGTCACGTTTCGTATCGCTTCCCATTTCGGAAACTCGTACTCGTTTCCCTGTTTCATGCAACTTAGGTTTTCAGTGAACTTTTCAGATCTGAAATATTTATAACAATAGTAAATAACCACAAATAAGCAAGCTAGAGATACCAAAAATAGATGGCCAATATACCCAAAAATAGTAAAATTGCATTAAAACTTGAAAAATTCAATTTTTAGGGCTTTAGGAAATTTTGATTCAGCAATTTTCAAAACTGATATGTTTATTATAGCAGTGAAACAGTGACAGATCAGCAAGCTAGTCAAACCTAAGACAATGCCCAAAATATCCAATAATGGCAAAAATTCACTGAAACTGAAAATTTTTAAGTTTTTGATCCAATTTAGGTGTGTGCTTCAAAAATCTTCAAATCTGAACTTTTCAGTTATGCAGTAAATTCTAGCAAGCTTAAAAGTTAGATCTAGGCCAAATTCAAGATGCCCAAGTGGCCAAAACTCATGAAAATCAAGATTTATCAATTTTGACCATTTATTATGTGATTTATCATTTTAGGACTGAATTGTTAATGATTTGATTGTTGTAATAAAACTGAAGCAAAGCAAGGTTTTAAAGGTCAAACACTAGGCCCAAGTCCTTAAAGATCCCTCGATTGAAATTCGTTGAAACTTTCGGATCAAGTTGCCGCTTGAAAAATATGAATTTTGAGACCTTAAGCCTGCGAAACCACTAAGTATTTAGTGCCAAAACTTTGGATCTAGGGTTTGAGGTCAAGCTAGGGCAAGATAGGCCAAGAAAAGGGGAAAATGGCCAAGGAAAACCAATTTCTAGGGATAAAAGAGCTAGAATGATAGATCGGGGCTCAAGGATGAAAGAAATGCCCACAAAGAGCCAACGCTATGCCTAATGAGGCTAGTGTAGGGGATCGAGCGACCTTAGAGGCCTAGGGAAAAGCCCTAAGGCCTATGGCCTAGGGCCTCAAGGCCAAGAAATGGAAACTGCAAGCCTTTAGAGGGTTGCGGCCAAGGGAAGAGAGAAGAGAAAGTCGGAGGAGGGCTGAGGAGAGGAAGAAGGGAGAGGAGGCCGAGAGAAGAGGGGGCGGAGGAGGATGGAGGGAGAGGAGGTTGAGGGGGACTGGACAAAGGGCCAAAACTGGGTCTTGGAGCCCTGAAAACCTTGAAACCCTTGCTCAAAAAATTTTATGCCTCAGCTCTTTGATTTCCTAAAATTATTCTATGGATACCTTGCAAAAAATTCCAAGAGACAAGCTCTTACCCTCAAGGGCCTGAGGTCTAGTTCTTCTTCCACTTGACTCCTTCACCTAACATGCAAAAATAAAATTACAATACCCAAACCCCAAATATATACAAAATGAATCTAAAAACCCCAACCCAAGTTAGAAAAATAATTTACAATTAAAATTACAAAATTATTTATATATTATACAAGGGTTTTTTTTGATAGATTTTGAGAAAATAATTTTTATAATATTTTTTCCTTGAAAGAATGGCTAAAATGTTTCAAAAAAATTATGCTCACTATAGCCCTAGCGAAGATTCAATCCACAATATAAGAACTAAGGATCCAAGCAAAGTAACCCTTGCCCACAATCTGTGAACTTAGAGACCAAGGAGTGAGTACCTGCAAACACTATGTATTATTTGTAGAACCCTATTTTGAAATTTAACAATTAACATCAAAATTTAATGCCCAAATTTTAGAATTTAACCAGAGAACTAAATTTAACAATTCCATTTCAAGTTCTTACCTGGAATTCTCACTTGAAGGTGTTTTTGGGTTGTTGTTGCTCCCGCTCCTGATACCAAACTGACCACTTTTCCTATCAGCCTATCTGGGATCAATTTGTTGAAATTTCTAAGTCTAAACCGTTAGAAATTTAATCTGCATTCTTCTGGCTTATTTCTTCTACTGTTAATTCTGAACAAGTTATTTAAAACATATAAATAACGAAATAAACACAATACGGTCTCAACATCTACAAATCAACAGTTGAAAGAAAACGAACACACAAGTGACACCATTCTTTTTGGACAACTTGTCCCCAAAAAATCCCAATGCGAGAAAATCGGTGCCGCTATTCTAAGAGTATTATTATGTAGTGTTTCCTTGAGTACCACTGGGTGCCAAACTGGCTCACCCGACAGAGAAAAACAACCGACAGTAATGCCTCTCTATTCGAAAACATCTATTCAGAAAACCTGTCCCACAAAACCCTCTCCAGCAACTCTTAAGCACTGCATCAGCCTCCTGCTGATTTGTGTCAGTCTCATAGCCCTTTACGTCAGCCCTCTGAGGCACTGTGCAGCCTCTAGGACCCTCTACGTCACTCCTGCTGCCCTCTGCGTGGATGATGCAGGCCCTCTGGCCTCTGCGCTCTCTCTGTTGAGCTTTGTGTGGCCTGCTCTGGCTGCTGCGTCTCGCTCTCTGCATTTGTGTTGGTCTCCTGGCACTATCTCTGCCTCTTTGTCCAATACTCACTGCCCCTCACTGCTGATCACTGATTCGACTTTGATTAGCAACCCCGCTCTAGCAAATTGAATGATTGATCACTCTGGTGTATCTTCCAACTGACCCTCAAACCTCCTCTTATACTTTTCCTGTTGGTCCTTCAACGACCGAGATTACATCTCTAATCAACGGCGAAGATTAGATTTGGCTTGATCCATGTCTTTTGGAACCTTATAACCCAGTTTTATATTAGCACCCATTAATATTTTATTTTTCCTAAGTTTAGACTTAGGAACTCCATTAAAAATATTAATTATGTTAATATCTCCCAAACCGGGTACAATTTGTCCAAACCATTTCTGGGTCTTAGAGATCTCATGTGCTTTAGCCTCTCCACCAATTTTCATGGCTAGAGCACATCCAATGCTACCACAAATCAACACTCCCTCTTAGTGAGGACTATGCTCTAGTAATACTCCTCACTAACCATCACTTTGATTATTTGGCACCGGTACCTGTGCTGATGCTAGGCCTCCTTAACCAACATCCTCTGTAATATTTCATCCTGTATTGCTGCCCATGGCCCTACCGCTGCCACTACTGCATCCGTATGGCAACTCCCTCTACATCTGTGCTGCTGCTGGTCGTTTCTCCCAACACTGCATCTGCACTGCAACCCCCTCTCATCATGTTGCATCGTGCTACTGCTAACCGCTACTGCACTGCAACTCAGTCACTGAGAAGTAAGTAACTGATCCACCCATCTACTGACATCCCTGTTAGGCTAGAAACGCTCCCGATGTTGAAGCTCCCTTTGTCGCTAACAAGTACTCCCTCTACTGACCTCTGCGCTGTTGCAACAATTCCCTGCATCTCGCACCATTGCAAACCTCTATGTGCCATCTTGAACCGTTGCAACACTCTCCGCGCCTCTCGCACTGTTGCAGCCTGTTAGCCTCGCACTGCCCGGGGACTCCTGCACTGTAGCACTCTCTGCCGCTCCATCCGAATCCATCTCTACCAACATCCACCAGTCCTACTACTCTCTCTTTGGGGCTCCCTTAGCAAGGTATGATCCAACAAGTTGGGTACCTCAAGGATCCTGCCCCTCATCGCCTATAGTCTTTCTGACTACAACTTGATGTTTCCCCACCTCTTCTCTAGAGGTACATGAGCACTCATGGCACAATCATCATCCTCCTCGACCTTCTTCTACGCCTTCGTTGGCGCCGCCTTAAAGTCAGACGCCTCTCCCTTACTCTTCTTCTTTGGACATTGGTTCACATAACGACCCAGTTCCCCATAGTTGAAGCATTTGACCTTGGAGAGGTCCTTTTTCTTCCTCTTCACCTGCTTTCCTGCAAATGCTAGAGTTGCATCCTCTTCCTCTTTCTTCTTGATCCAGACTCCTTTGTTGCTACTTCCCGTCTTGCTCAACCTTTTGATCTCCTCTTAGCAAAGAGCCGCCCACGATTCTTACCAATTTGGAAGATCCGCACTGCCTGGTATCCTCTCAACAAATGTCTCTCACTCCTCGAAGACTGCGTTAAGTGCAGTCCTCACCAACATCTCCTCATCCGGCGTGGCCCCTATGGAAGTCAGTTGGTCCTGGATCTCCTTCAACCGACCAAGGAAGTGATCTATCTGCTCCCCCTTCTGCATCTGGTATGACTGCAGTTGATTCTTAAGTAACATCCTCCTCTGCACAGAAGCATGTTGGTACAACTTCTTCAAGGCGTCCCACATTTCCTTTGCCGTCTCCTTCTCGGTAATATGTTGGACCACATGATCCTTGACCCCATCAAGGATGATGCATTTCGCCTTGGCCATTGCCTCCTTGTACTTCTCATTATCAGCCAGGTGCACTGGGATCGCCATTATTCTCAAAATGAAGGCCTTGATGCGATATCTATCTAGAATGGACAGGATCCTGGCCTTCCAGACCACAAAGTTGGACGCCCCATCCAGCCTGTCCTAATCCCTCAGCCCATTCATGGCCATCTCTCTGCTCTTCTATCGACTCCTCCGAGTCTCTCTACATCCCGCCTGGAAGTTCTATGTTGGACTCCCTCTGAGTCACGATTTACCTTATGGAAATCCTCCTTCCAATCATCAAGTAGCACCTCTCCGATCTTTTGTGCACTTGCAACACTAATCTGGATTCCTTGGCTAGAAATCCGCCTTGGTAGCAACTCCCTCTGCCTTGGCTTTTCCCTGTTAGGTATTGTTCTGCGCACAGTACCCCACCAACTTCACTCCCGCAAACTACCTACAGCTTCCTATGCCCTAGCCACTGAACGACTGAGCCTCTAGGCTTTGCACAATCCTGGCACTGGCAAAACATCTCCCTCAGCCAACTGCGTCAACCCTCCTGGTCTCAGCGTGGCTCTGCATGAGCCTCTTTCTGCCCTCCTCAACCTCTGCACTGCCCTCTCTCTAGCGGCTAGCCCAGACTGATGACGTTGTCCCTCTGCGTCAACCCTTCTTCTGTCACTTTCTGCAAGGATCAGCTTCTGTCACTCGGAACAATTATTTCTATTGCAAATGCTCTACTTAGATGATGCCTTCAGCCCTACTATGATCTGCAACCACGCTCTAATACCATGTTGAAATTTCTAAGTCTAACCCGTTAGAAATTTAATCTATATTCTTCTGGTTTATTTCTTCTACTTGTTAATTTTGAACAAGTTATTTAGAACATATAAATAACGAAATAAACACAATACAGTCTCAACATCTACAGATGAACAGCTGAAAGAAAACAAACACACAAGTGACACTCCTATTTTTGGACAACTCGTCCCCTGAAAAACCCAATGCGAGAAAACTGGTGTAGCTATTCTGAGGGTTTATTATTATGCAGTATTTCCTTGAGTACAACTAGGTGCTAAACTGGCTCACCTGACAGAGAAAAACAACCAGCAATAATACCTCTCTATTCGAAAACAGGTATTCAGAAAACATGTCCCACGAAACCCTCTCCAGCAACTCTGAAGCACTGCGTCAGCCTCCTATTGATCTGCGTTGCCTCAGAACCCTCTGCGTCAACCCTTTAAGGCACTACGTAGCCTCTAGGACCCTCTGCATCACTCTTGCTGCCCTCTGCATGCATGACGTACGCCCTCTGGCCTCTCCGTGGCCTACTCTGGCTGTTGCGTCTTGCTCTCTGCCTCTGTGCTGATCTCTCAGCACTATCTTTGCCTCTGTGTTGGTCTTTCGGCACTATCTCTGCCTCTCTCTCCAGTACTAACTAACCCTCGCTGTTGATCACTAATTCGACTTGGCTTAGCAACCCCGCTCTAGCAAATCGAATGATTGATCACTCTGGTGTATCTTCCAACTGACCCTCAAGCCTTCTCTTATACTATTCCTGTTGGTCCTTCAACGGCCGAGATTACA
>APFE030262354.1:0-83994 GCA_000404065.3 Pinus taeda
TATATGATTGATTATGTTTATTCTAGATCTGTATACTGACGCATGTAATGATCTGAACTGGGTATAACTTAAGTTTGAAATCGCTGCAAGTCATGATTGAATATTTATAGATCTGTACACGGGTTGGCTTTGGCAAAAGCGCGTATGTACGCGGGTTTGGTTCGTACAAGTAGCGTATACCATTTAAGCTATGATGATGATGATATAGTTGGTTCCGAATAGTGTTGCAGAGTTCAGGGTTCTGCTCTGTGTTCTGGTGACTACTTTTGTTGACAGGGTTCAGTGATTCAGTATTGGGTGATTCAGAGATTGATTATGCTAGTGTTGATTGATTGTGTGATTCAATGATATTGATGGGTCCAGTATGAAAATTGGATGAAACATGGCCTTTCAGATTATGTGTGTGCTTCAGTGTATCCAGTCTGAAAATTGATGAAACGTGGTACCTGGAGGAGAGAAGATTGTAGGTCAGCACCTACGTACTAGTATCTAAGCTAGTACAAGAGCTAAAGGAAATCTTTGGAGCATTGTAGCAGGTAGTAGCCTGCGTACTAGTAAATGGATCGGCTAGTACAAGAGCAAAGGGGGTTGTAGCTCCCGTACTGGTATAAGGCTGCACCAGTACAAAATATTGTAAAAGGATTTTCTTATTAAGAAGAAGATTGAGATGACTTGCAGCAGGTGGTTTTCTCCCGCATTGGGTTTCCACCTTATATCATGGTGTTCATGTGTGTGCTCTTTATGTGTGATGATCTATTCTTCTTACTGTTAATAAGGTTAATAATGTTCTGATGCATTTACTGAAGATAAGCTAACTGAATCATAAGATTACTGCATGTATGCTGGTTGCTTTTAACACAGTCGCGTATATACGCGGATATCCTTAATTGAAGTAGCGTATATGAATCTGAGTATGAAAATGAAAAAGTTTTACTGATTTGATAATACTGATTCACCCCCCCCTCTCAGTATTATTTCCAACAAACATTACTAATAACTACTATGTATATCTACAAGAAATAGAAAGCATTTACTTACATTTAGTAATTAGTGTAAATACAACTATAATAATTAACCTTAAACAACAGGAGTATTCCATTATTTAAGAAGGTAAAATGTGGCATAATGCTGGAAAGAAAACAACATAGCTTAAGGTTTAGGTCGTATTATTTTTCCAAAGGATGAAAAACCAAAAACATTAATGCTTCGAGAATACACTTGGTAAGTAGTAAAACTAGGTATACTTTATAACACCAGAGTTTATATCATAAACAATTGAGCTCAATAGTACTGCATATAGATAGGTACTCATTAAGAGTTAAACTTGACTGTACAAAATGTTGAGTCTATGGTAGAATTAAGCGAATTAAGAGACCCAGTATTCCCTGCGATACGAGATGAACTCGAACTAGAATAATTAATGGAACAAGAATTGCATGAAATAGAAATCTTCATAACCGTGATACAAAATTACCAACCTTAAGGACCTTATAATCTTGTACGCCAAAATTATCGCTAAAGGAAACAAAAACCCCAATCTAGGGTATCAGATAAGTAATCTTTAAATAATGGATAGGTAGCATAAATAATCTGAATTAAATACAGAAGTAGAATCCACAAAGAGTATGTCAAAGCTATATAAGAAAATAATGTTTTGAGCATGCGCGAAGGCCGAACACATATATAGATGAAATCATACTTAAGCCGACAATAATTTCACAGGATCAAACCCTTAAATAAATATTGAAAACATTCATTCAAGAACCAAGTAAGGAGTTACAGTCTCTCTATAACCACTAGATTTTCTTCTGAACTGAAAACACTTAACAAAACCTTGGAAACGTTTTGGGCCGAGGCCCTAACCGACCTCATAAAATACACATTCCAGTAGCGTGAGACCACTTGAATAACCCAAACAGTAAAGATTGAGCCGAATCCTCAGAACCCTTATGCATTATAGCAAAAATACCACCCTACTTATCCAAAAATAGTACTAGACAAATAGAGGCAGGTCTTTGAAAGTTACAGTGCCAGCTAAAGACCGCCCCTCGGCCATCTAACCCAAAATTTAAAGAATAGAATGAGTTCAATACCCAGAAGGGAAATTCCATTAGGGTAGATTGAGAGAGGGGTTCCACAACCTTCATCTCCTAGACCTGCAAAAAGAACCCTCCACCCAGAACAAGGTGGATAAACCTGTTAGAGCATATTCAATCAGTAAAGATTGTAAGGGAAAATTTAATTATAGACAAGGAGAGAAAGCCAAAAGCTTACCAAGGAGTAACACTGGCAGAAACCCTCTCTGCAAAAATATGGATTCAACTGCCATGTCAGGTTGATGAAAGAACCCCAAGGGAAGTGGAAGAATGTTAGGCTGTCGAGAAACGAAGGAGAAGCATATACAAGCCGCAAACCATGAGTAAAGCAACACAGAGAACTTTGTGCAGAACAAAAACTCTGAACTAGCAGACGGTATTCCAGAGACACACAATGGAAAGCAATGCCATACCACTCGGGGCATAGAACCCCAAAAACCACAAGAACCGTTTGATCCAAGTCTCTGCCAAGAGCTGTCGATGAAGTAAATCCCGAGGGCAAGGATGAAGTGGGAGCGCCACCTAGGTCGGAGCTAGCCAAGATAATTAATAAGCTTATAGTCGAAACGACTTCCAAGCATATAAGCAGGCCCATGATCAAATCAAATAAATTCGACATCAGAGAATTTGTACAGGCTTGACAGGTAAAGTTAATGCATATTGTGACTGGACCAACTGGCGCGGATATCAACAATATGAAAATATATATGAATCAGTCCAAACATATAACTATGTGGTTGACATTTTTATAATAAAAAACAAACAAATATATATATGTTGGTTTGACATTTTTATAATAAAAAACAAACAAATATATATATATATATATATATATATATATATATATATATATATGTTTGTCAACATACTATCATTATGTACTTATGTGATTATTCACCATGTTAAAATACGTGATTAGCATATGGTAAATTCTAGTCCCATTTGTTGTTACATTGATTAAATTTTATTATTATTATTATTATTATTATTATCATGTTTAATTTATGGGTGTGTGACATCAACCAGTCTAGATCCATCTTAATTCTGGATCTATAAAATCATCTATCCATTTTAACTTCGGATCTATAAAGCCTCAAGAAAGATCAAACTTTTTGAGTACAAATCTTTCCTCAAATTTTACACTTAAAAAATAATTTTCACACTTAATATATCAAAAATTAAAATAAATCTAAGCTTATAAGCTTATAATTTATTTTTATTTTTTAAAAATATATTACTCTTAAATTTTATACTAAAAAATAGTTTTCACACTTAACATATCCAGAATTAAAATAAATCTAGACTTTGTATATTTATAATTTATTTTTATTTTTTTAAAGATATGTTAATCTTTTGTAGGAGTATTCCTAAGTTCAACGCAGTATTCGATTTCTAACCTGCTTAGCCGTGGTGTACCAAACTTAATACATTATATTATCTTTGTATTATGTTTAACCCATATAATATAATACTCAAACAAGGCCGCATAGCTAACATTCCTTGCAACTTGTTTTAATTATTGAATTTTAAAGTTAGAAAATTAAATGTGTTTTATATAAGATAAATAAAACAAAATTTATTAATGAATGGAAAATTTAAAACACAAAAACCTTGCAAACCAAATCTTTCCAAAAGATACTCACTAACTCTCGGCCTGCATCATAAGACACATGAAAAATCATGGATATTGGATACAAATAGCAATATGGTGGGCCAGGACCAAAATGTGATTTTTTGACCTTTGTAGCAAGTGAAGCCCACTTAACACACTATGTACACCAAAAATATGTTAACAAGATGGACAAAACTTTATATGCCCTTAAATACTATGTTGAATTGAGGCAAAATGATAACTGCACCCATATACTATATACAATGAAGTTCTTTGTAACAAATTTAGAGAAGTGAAACTTAAATGGCAAAATATCAAAGCAACTTCGAAAGAAACCTATTATGAATTTGTGTCATTTGTAGTTTTATAATTAACCTTCCACTTTTATTCATAGTCAAATATTTATTATTTTCAAAATAGACTTTAAATCCCTTTTGTACTAATTATTTAATATTAATTATAATATATTAATATCATGAACACAATATACATTAACGTTTCTATACTCAATGACTATTTATGGTTTTATGGAAGAAGATTTGTTGGAGGAAATTTGTGATTGCTAATACAAAATTACCTTAGAACTTAAACCCTAGTTCCGCAACATTTGATTTTATGGCATTCCATGATTTCTTAACTAGGGATTCCTGCTCCTCTATAGAAGCCCTCAATCATATGTTTGTAATTTTGCTTCTCCTTCCGATATGGATGTTACTACCTACATTCAACCAATATGGATGTTTTGTTGAGAAAATTCGGCTAATAGAAATGTGTTATCGAAGAAATAATTACAGATTTTGGAAATCCAGTTGCAGTTAATGATGTATTCTTGAGAAATAATTGCAGAATCGAGATAAGGAAATAATGCGAGAACTAGCCCTCTTACCATCCCCATCGTCCCCAATCATTATTGCACCAATCACTATTACATGCAAACCCATATCTTTAACTGTATCCCATAGCTCTAGATAGTTATTATGAGTTTGGATTTTGAATCCTAGACCTGTTTGGCTACTTCCATGATGGTATACACTGCGGTCACTAAACTTAAACAAGGTATCTTTCAGGAGATAAAAGCAGTTTGAATAAATAAAAAGCTCAATCACCTTTAATTTTTTGATCATCGAAGAGGGCCACTACCATAACTTTTTTCAATAAGAAAAGAGCTAGATGTATATATTATATGAGTAGAAAATTGCATAAATCATCTACCAAATGCAAGCTAGTAAGAATAGTTCTCAATATATCAAAAGCAACTTGTTACAGCTGAGAGCCAGAGACACATTTTGAGCAATATAGACTACATATAGAGCAAGATACTATACTGAGACGATTTGACTGAAAGCAACATATACAAAGGCAGGTATTGCAAGAAATATACAAGATGGAACATCATTTGTTGTTGCAATGATAGTCCACTCCCTGGAGTCAAAATGAATTCATTGTACAACGTGTAGCATTTAAAGTGTCTGAGAGAATAAAAAGTTCCATATACAAAATTCAGCATATCTAAGGATCACACTTTTGTTCTGTATATCACCATCTAGCGGGGAAGTTGTAGGAAGATCCGCATAGAGGACACTGCTTATGCCAAGTGGCCAGGCAAGGATCTTCAAATAAAACCAACAAAAACATCAACATTCCTATTTTCAAAAAATTGATGCATATAGAGAAATGTTTAAAACGGATTTGGGAAGCTTTCCATGTTGAATATGGATTGCTCCCATGTGATCTCTAAGTGCCATTCCTCATTGTTTGCTTGTAATCCTTTTTTTGACAATGTATCAACATCTTTGTTATAATCTCTTTTAATGTGTTGAATTGTGTAATTGCCATGAGTTTTCCATAAGAAATCAATTCTTTCCAACCAACCTTGAAGTCTGGGTTTTTTTATTCTTGCTTTCCCCAAGACTTAGTCTATCATGATTTTTGAGTCCCCATATATGTGTAGCTTGGGATTCCCAAGGAAACTGTTGAACCATAGGAGTCCCCAGAGAGCTACAACTTCAGCTTTCATATTGGTACCATCTCCCCCTTTCCAATGCATCCTGTACATCAAGTCAGCATTTATCGCAATCCAAATTCCACATGCATAATTATTTCCTTGTGCAACTATGAGGATATCATCGACAAAGAGGTTGTACGAGATGCCTATATTGTTGCCCAGCTTCAATGGTTTGAATTGTCCTTCTGTCGACACTCTTTTAATATGCAGACTCAGGCAGTTGATGACCAGTATGAATAATAAAGGGGATAAAGAACATCCATGTCGTAGGCCTCTTTCAGATCGAAAGAATCGCGTTGGAATCCCATTGATGATGATTACATAATTAACACTTTCCATGCATGCCATCTTCCAGTTTATCCTCCCAGCTTGTATCCCAATCTTGCTGAGAATTAGTCTAAGAAAGCCCCAATCCACACAGGCGAATGCTTTACAAAGGTCAATCTGCAGAATGGCCACATCCATTTTCTTTTTGTGAAACGAATGCATACTTTCTTAAAAATTTGCCACCACATCTTGAATGATTCTCCCCGGGAGGAAACCATGCTGTTCATGCACTGTGAGAAGGTATTGCACAATCTTCCTGCTATAGTCTTTGATATTATTTTATATATCACATTGCATAAGGAGATGGGCTTGAAATCCGAGAAGTTTTCAGCAGATTTTTTCTTCGGAATCAGAGCTATATATGTTGAGGAGATTCTTTGGTGAATATAGCCAAAATTTCTTGATTCTTCTATCATTCCTAGTAAATCCATCTTGATAATGTCGAAGAAGTAAAAGAACAGCTCGATTGTCCACCTGTCTGGACCGGGGCTTTTATCAATTTTAAAGGACTTGAGAACCCCTAGTAGTTCTTCCTTAGAAATTTCCTTTGTAAGTTCCTCATTCTTCTCTTGGTCAAACATGTTGGCAAATGGGTCTATCCCCCAGATCATATCTTCCACAAAGGGTCTAGCTTGATTGGCCACTGCCATAGTTGTTTTGCCAACGCCCCCGTTCCTTGCGCCCCAACGGTGGACACCTCTTTCTGGAGCAGAATTCTTCTAAACCCACTACAAAATCAGACTTTGCTGAGCAACTATAACCAAATGGAGGAGCTTATCCAAAGCTCCATAAAATATGTCATCTAGACCTATTTTTGGAACATAATTCTTTTCAAATTCCAATTGTCAATTATTTTTTGAATGTGTGTGATATTAATGGGTATAACTCAATGCATCAAAGCCCTTGATCAGGCATCCCACCAATTACGAGGAACCATGACAGCTATATCCACGAAAGCTTCAAGAGTGTTCATTACAAAAACCCCTAACTCAAATTTCATAACTAAACCCTCATGCCGGAAAATGCACAATTGCTTAAGAGTAGTTTCCCGAGGATGAGGGTAGTTCCTCTAAATACCATGTCAAACATGAGCTGTCAATATGAACTCGACACATGGAATACCTTTTCTCGGGCATCCCACTCATTAGAAGGAGCCCTGACAACTGTATCCACTAAGGGTTCGAAAGTATTCTTTATGAGAAATTGACAGATTGATGGTCATACCAGTGCTATGAATGCAAATGGCAATGCAAATGGCCACGAGAAGAATCATTACACAATAAGACCCCAAAAGAGATAACCAATCAGAAACTTCTAAAAGACATTTAATTAAAATTCGAATTTAGTCTCACTAGGTGTTTGAAAAATAATTAATTAATTCATCTTGAGATAATTAGTTGGAGAAAATCAAAGATGAAGTCTATGTGAAGACATGCAACAGTTATCCCTTTGATTGAGTAAGTTATCCCTTAATTAAGGAGATAAGGGTGAGTTGTAATTAGTTATCTCAGTTAATTGAGTTAAGTCCAGTTAAATTGGTTCCAAACGGTTGGAGGAACTAATTGTGAGTTAAGTCAGTTAATGCATGCATGAATGCAACTAGTGTACTTCAGATAACTGAATATTCTCTCATAAATAACTCATGCATGTCAGTTCAGAGAAAGACCCAGTTGAGATTAAAGGAAGGGACAATGTACTATTGGTTGGAGGAATTTTCCTATAAAGGAAACGCATCCATGCAGAAGGAATTATCTCCTTCAGGGTTGCGCAGTTATTTCAGAGGTCAGTGTTGTGTGTGAGGTGAGAATCACACAGGTTGCAGCTGGAGGACCGAAGAGAAATTGCGCAAGGAAATAGGAGGCTTGGAGGACTGAAGGAAGGCATATGTGTTGTATATTCTATCTATGAGCAGCAGTGAGGGATTGTTTTAAGAGCTAGATAGTTTGTGAGTTAAATATTTGTGAAATCCTAAGATATTTCCACTTGTATGATAATACAAATAGCGGGGTTTTTAGTTGAGGCTTTCCCCAGAGCATTCTTCCGTGTTTCATATGTCATTGAATCTTCTTCTCTATTATATGTGTTCTATTTGATCTTGCTCAAAATCGATTAAGCTTCTGCAAGTTTGTTTGTAGAAGTAGATCAAGTATTTTGCTTTAGTACATTGCATTATCAGGTGATCTATAGTGAGAATTTCTACATGGCATCAGAGTCTAGTTTATCGAAGAAAAGGTGATCAAAGCGAAGAACAATATACAAAGAAGGGAGAAGTTCAAAGTTTGAAGTTCCTGATTATAGAATTTGAATTCTTATCACATCTCAAATTTCACCAATGGCGTTCAACGGTTTGAGACTTGAGTATGCCCTTGATGGAAACTCGAATTATATAGCCTGGAAGGATCACATGGAAACGATATTAGAGGACAACGGTTTGAAGGACTTCATTGATCAAGAAGTCCACAAGCCAGCAGCTGCTAATGCCCAAGAATTGGCAAAATGGAAGAAATGTGTGGCTAGAGCGAGGAGAATCCATTTGGAGAGAGTTCGAGACCACATAGTCTCGAGTCCCCATGGGAAGGAGACACCATTTTCAATGTGGAAAACATTGAAGGATCTATATCAGAATAGAAATGATCATAGGAAACTGGCGCGAAAAGACAAGCTTCGGAAAATCAAGTGTGAAAAGGGCGACATGATCTCTACATAGTTGAACAAGCTCACCACCTGCAAGGATGAGCTTGGAAGTGTAGGGATCATGACAACCAATGATGACATGGTGAGTCTTGCTCTCCTCGGTCTTCCTAAGACTTGGTATAGCTACCAAGACTTGGTAAATGGAAGAGAGAAACTGCTATATTGGGAACGAATTTGGTCGGATCTGATGCAGGAGGAGATAAGAAGAAGCACCAGAGGTGGTTCTTCATCCAAAGAGGATGAAGAAAATTGTGCCTTAGAGAGTAAGGAAAAGAAAGGGAAGGAGAAGGATTCTCATCCCAAATCGAGTTCTTCCCATGGTGGGAAGAAGTTTGACAAATCAAAAGTGCGATGCTTTCATTATCATGAGATGAGCCATTATGCAACAAATTTTCCATTGAAGAAATCCAAGAAGGGATCTAAGGAAGGATCTGAAGGTGAGGCATTGGCCTCTCAGTTCGAATTGGATTTTACCCTCATCGCATGCATGGTTTCATCGATGATGGGTTGTGGTTGGTTTCTTGATAGTCGAGCCTCATTCCACATGACCAACGATAAGAGTTTGTTCAGTACCTTAGAGGAGAAAGACCTCAAGATACTCATAGCGATGGGTAATGATGAAAATTATAGTGTTTCAGGTGTGGGCACGGTTTCTTTTCAGAGGGAGCATGGAGCTCGCATTACCTTGACAGATGTGAAGTATGTGCCAGGACTAAAGAATAACTTGGTATCGATCACGATGCTGGAAGACAAAGACTATGATTTAGTCTTCAGTAAGGGAAAGGTTTTCCTTATACACATCACCACGAGATAAGTGAAGCAGATCGGTTCACAAGTCAAGAACCTGCATGCTCTTGAGGTTCAAGATGCATGCAAAGCCTTGAGGAGCAAGGAAACTGTTGGAGACTTGGTGGTTGAGAGGGAGAGTACATTACGTCTCAACATGCAGCACCAGAAGAAGTCTCAGACAATTGTTGAGGAGCAACAATTAGTGAAGCGACTTCAGGAGGTTGTGGAGCAGCCACAACTAGAGAAGCTGAGAGGAGACTGAGTGGAGGCATCCACTCATGGAGAGACCTCTAGTAGGGGAAATTTTGATCCAAGTGGGCAGAGGGATCACATGCATCCATACCTCTAGGTGAGAGGTGGGGCGATGTGGAGTGATAGTCCCAAGAAGGTTGAAATAGGGGTATGATCCTTGAGGTACCCAGCCTCTTTGATTAGACCTTGCTACGGGAGCCCCGACAAAGAGTAGCATGACTGGATAAGTGGGTAGAGACGAATGTGGATGGAGCGGCAGAGAGAGCTACAGTGCAGGAGTCCCAAGATAATGTAGAGCTAACAGGCTACAACAATGCGAGAGGCATAGGAGTGTTGCACCAATGCAAAATGGCATAGAGAGGTGTGCAACGATGTGAGATGCAGGGAGTTGTTGCAGTAGTGCAGAGGTCAGAGAGGGAGCACTTGTCAGCAACAGAGGGAGCTTCAGCATTAGAGGGTGTTTCTAGCCTAACAGGGAGGTTAGTTGGGAGATTAGTTACTTACTTCTCAGTAACTGAGTTGCAGTGCAGCAGTGGGCAGCACAATGCAACGTGATGAGAGGAGGTGCAGTGCGAATGCAGTGCTGGGAGAAAGGACCAGCAACAACACGGATGCAGCAGGAGGAATCAGTGTGATTGATGTAGTCAGAGATCAAAGTGACATAGGCTAAGCAGTCACATACTGAAGGGCATAGAGGTGTAGAGTTTTCAGTCGAAAGAGGCAATAACAGTCAGAGACTTTGATGATAGAGGCATCATTCTGATTTAGGTTGGATATTTTTTGTTTCTAGAGTTGTTGGAGCAACAACACTAGGGAGAAGTGTTGCGTGCAGAACATTTCAAAGGTTCAGGACCGGGTTCGAGTTGAATGCCTTTCTTGTTGAGAGGGAGTGTTGAAAATAGCAACAAGAAATGCTAAAAATAGAAATGTTACAAATAGCATTTCAGGTACCAATGTTGAAAATAGCAACAAGGAATGATAAAATAGAAATGCTGAAAATAGAATTTCTATAAATAGCATTTCAAGATAGATTCCAATTTTAATTAGTCCCTGAATTAAAATTGAGAATTAAAATTCGAATTTAGTCTCACTAGATGTTTGAAAAATAATTAATTAATTCATCTTGAGTTTATTAGTTGGATAAAATCAAAGATGAAGTCTATGTGAAGACATGCAACAGTTATCCCTTTGATTGAGGAAGTTATCCCTTAATTAAGGAGATAAGGATGAGTTGTATTTGAGTTGTAATTAGTTAGCTCAGTTAATTGAGTTAAGTCCATTTAAATTAGTTCCAAACCATTGGAGGAACTAATTGTGAGTTTAGTCAATTAATGCATGCATGCATGTAACTAGTGTACTTCAGATAACTGAGTATTCTCTCGTAAATAACTCATGCATGTCAGTTCAGAGAAAGACCCAGTTTAGATTAAAGGAAGGTACAATGTACTATCAGTTGGAGGAATTTTCCTATAAAGGAAACTCATACATGCAGAAGGAATTATCTCCTTCAGGATTGCACAGTTATTTCAGAGGTCAGTGTTGTGTGTGAGGTGAGAATCACACAAGTTGTAGCTGGAGGACCCAGGAGAAACTACACAAGGAAATATGAGGCTTGGAGGACTGAAGGAAGGCATATGTGTTGTCTATTCTATCTATGAGCAGTAGTGAGGGATTGTACTGAGAGTTGGATAGCTTGTGAGCTAAAGATTTGTGTAATCTTGAGATATTTCCACTTGTATGATAATACAGGTAGCGGGGTTTTTATCTGAGGCTTTCCCCACAATATTATTCTGTGTTTCATGTGTGATTGAATCTTCTTCTCTATTATATGTGTTCTATTTGATCTTGCTCAAAATTGATTAAGCTTCCACAAGTTTGTTTGTAGAAGTAGATCAAGTATTTTGCTTTATCAGGTGATCCACAGTGAGAATTTCTACACGTTCTTCTTTAAAGGAAACATTATTGAAGAACTAAATGAATAGAAGTACCTCATGATTTATTTCAACAACAAGCTTAATTGGGAGGACTGTAGAAAGAAGAGAATTTTAGGAGGGTGGAACGCATAATATGCTCTTCAAAACACATGTAGAGAGGCAGAGTTATGTGATTGGAAAACGATTAAAGTGATTTTTTGGCTTCTAGTTTTTCTAGTGATATTATATCGGTGTGAATTGTGGGCTAGCAGCATCCCTATCTTAAAATGGAAGCAAATTGAGAGAATCCAAAAACGCTTGACCATGAGCAAGTTTAAAATAAAAATTCCAATTCCTTCTGAGATGATGTTGAGTGAAACAACAACAACTCCCATCGAAGCAATTGCTATAGTGCGTGACGTGTCTCATAAGGTACCTAAAAATAATTGAGCAAATTGGAGAAGGTAGATAGCCTAAAGTTATCTTCAATGAAGGAATGAGTGAAAGAAATAAATCATGGATGAGATAAAAAATGGGGGAAAACCCTTTCAAATTCTTCTTCTTATTGGATTGTCATAAAATGTTCATCACAGAGAGAGTAAAATATTTCAATTCTTCAATCATAAATCTATCTAGCAAAATTTACCAAAAAAAATCTAATATATGATCGAAAATTAATACTGATAAAAAATAACTTTCCCAACCTATGGTAAAATGCTGTTAACTTTCAAATGAAACCCTAGGTCCCAGCCACATGGAGAGAGGTATCATGTGTATGGTTGAAATGTTCTGGTCGCACGCAGAGGCTTGTATGCATGCAGGTACAACCAAAAATGTCTTATGGTAACCCTCCAACTATAGACCAAAACCCTAATTAATACATGTGAGCTTCAGACCTTATTATTTCGGACTTGTACAAACCAATATCAGTGAACCAACTTCAGACCTATGCGAGCCAGATCAAAGAAAAGAAAAGAATAATATGCTTGATGATTATGTCCAAATGAGAGTCACTTGACTTGTATTTATAGCCATCCAAAGGTGTCCAAATTCTCTTTAGGGTCAACCTGATCTTTTGTGCACATGTGGTTTTCCATATTAAAATTATATTTATTCTCAACCAAATTAAACTCTTACAAGGGATAGAAGGGGTCTTTCTTGATGAGGAAAGATCTCCAAAGGAGGGAACTTTTTCTTGCGCTTCTAAATTAACATTTGTTAAGATATGGTTATAGTTAATTTACTAATTATTGTCTTCGAATAACACTCAATGACGAAAGTATTGAGGGGTTTTTCGCAGTGCATTATATTAGATATCATTTATTGGGATTCAACAGCATTAAGTAAGTCATTCATCTATGACCATTTCCATGAGAGGTATAGTTAATTTACTAATTGTTGTCTTCGAATAACATTTAGTGAAGAGAGTATTGAGGGGTTTTTGTAGTGCAATATATTAGATATTATTTATTGGTATTCAACTACATTATGTAAGTAATTTATCTATGGCCATTTCCATGGGAGGTAGTCGTAACTCACTAATTTCTCATGTTTTTAATAGCCCAATTAGCACTCATTGCATGTGCATTATATTAGATATCATTTATTGGGATTCAACTACATTAAGTAAGTCATTCATCTATGACCATTTCCATAAGAGGTAGTCTTCACTAACTAATTTCTCATGATTTTTTAATAGTCCATTTAGCACTCATTGCATCGGGTGATGCTAAAAAGGGTGAAGAAGTGAGATTGAAACTAGTGAATGAATCACATAGCTTCAATCATCACTTCCGAGGCTTGCACTCGGTAACTAGGACTTCCTGGGAGGTCACCCATCCCAGATCACTTCTGGATCAAGCACGCTTAACTGTGGAGTTTTCCCCACAATCAAGCCCACTTAGCTTGCTACCCCATTTGGAAAACCTTAGTAAGTAATGTGCCTCATAAACATTCAAGTAGAGTTCCCTTCCTTCTTTTGAATTTTAAGTATTGACAAGTAACACTCAGGGAAGATCAGCCAAATCCAATTACGTGCATCAACTTAAAAACAATATTAATTAAATAATTTGTTTGTACTGTTTTTTACTAGTGACAACTAGCCTAATTTTGTTAATAATTTACCGTAGAACATAAAATAATTATGGATATTTATAGAGAGTAACAATTACCCCAACAATTATAAACCATAAACACAAACGTTTATCCAAGAAAACCCAAAATCCACGGAAAAACCCAACCCAATGAAATTTCATTAGCCTTGGCCAAAACCTTGGCCAACCAGGCCAAGTGAGCCTTCACCACTCACATCCCTAGCCTTTTATAGGCTCCATTACATGCAATACCATGTGAAATAACACCATGGGTACACTATACCATGCACACAAAAAACCACTACTATTTACAATGGTCAACTTTGACTCTATCCTGAGTCAAGTTTACCTAACACTTCCCTCCTTAAACTTGACTTTGGGTTTCCTTGACTAAATCTAGCCAAACCTTCTAAGTGAGACAACCCCCCTCGCTTTAGCCCTTACCCCCTTCAAAGATTTTTACCTGGGGTATTTGTTAACCTGACAGCCCCCTATCACTTAGGTCTAACCCAGACTTTACCAGTGATTTACCCATGGGTACACATGCCTTACCAGGTCTTATGGCAGTATGCCCATTTACATGCAATAATTAACTTCAATATAATAATTTTTATTTATTTTTCCCATACATATCCTCTCGCCTTGTTCTCGTTGAGCTTGCTGCTTCTAGAAATATCCCAAACACTTTTCCTTATGTTCTCATTCCAACTCTCACTACAAGCAAATCCAATCAAATACCATGTTACGTCATTTCCTGCGTTGTTTTCATGTTGCGATGCCTCTGCTAAGTCCTTCACACAACGTATGCATCGACGGTTTACTCCCTTTTTACTGCCTACAACATAGTGCAAACTCCAACTACTTGGTGGCCAATCTACTTGAATGATTGATTCCCAAAAACACCACATCGCTTGTTTGAAACCCCATGTCATGTATATCTACTACATATCCATACCGATATTACCCATCCACTAGGCCCATTAACCTTTGGGAATAGAAGCGTCCCTTTGAAGCCAACTTCGGGCTCTTATACAAATTGTTAAGAATTTACCAGAGAACATAAAATAATTACGGAGATTTATAGAGAGGAACAATAACCATCAACAATCATAAACGATAAACATAAATGTTTATCCGAGAAAACCCAAAATCTGCGGAAAAACCCAACACAATGAATTTTCAATAGCCTTGGCCAAAACCCTACCCAAACCAGCCTAGTGAGCCTTCACCACTGACATCCCTCGCCTACATGAAAATGAAGTCTTACCAACCTTTTATAGGCTCCATTACATGCAATATGATGGGTAGTAATACCATGGGTACACTATACCATGTGCCCAAAAAAACACTCCTATTTGTCATGGTCAAATTGACTCTATCATGAGTCAAGTTTACCTAACAAATTTGATTTTGCTATGTTGTGTCGTGCAGGTGCTATCGACATCGGCAAGAGACATGTATAAGTTAGGATTGGCAGGGATGATATACTAGAGTGCAATATGAGCATATTCCATGACTCGAGATGGGGTAGAGAGTAGGACTATCCATGGAATCCTAAGGTGGGATAAGATTATCCAGGTGATGTTTTTGTGATCTCTGTTATTTTTTCTTTCAGTTTTATTCAAAAAGCTAATTGAAATTCTCAAGATGGGTATTACAAAGAATCCCCTTTTTGGATGTCAACTAAGATGTTAGTAAAATAGTGTTAATTAGCCATCAATAATTTTGTCTCTATGCTTTTCTATAGTAATTTAGATGAAAGGTTGTTTTACGGTCTTTTTTAAGACTTTCAAAGGAAGTAAGGTCCAAGAGATTAAATCTTTACAAATACCTTTTTGGTTTATGAATTCATTGATCATGATCAAGTTATAGAACAACAGTTGTTTTACTGTGAACTTTGATAGTGTATATATATCTTTGTGAATTCCATTGTTTCCTTTCAACAATGTATATTACAACCTTCTTCCCAAATTTCCAATTCTAGGTCGGTCTTGCTGGGATTCCTTTGGGTTTCAATCTATCAACATCTCTAATAATCTTTCCTTTTGATTTCGTTCTAAATTGTAACCATGTTTACTTCATAGTATTTTGAATGTGACTAGCTTCTTATCTATCTTAGGAAACCTCTTAACTTTTAATCAACTTTTGAAAGTTATTGTAAATATATCTACTCTGGATGAAAATGCACCATCTATTGTAGATCTCACTAGGAATTATGCATTTAGAATTGCTTAAAATAGATTGCAAACTCATTGTTTGCAGTTTTTTGACTGAATCTAATATAAATAACCTCAACTAATGGAAAAAATATCTATCTTATGAAATTTCTCATCATTTAATTAGATTTTGAAATTTATTTTAAATATATCTACTCTCTATGAAAAACGCATCAACCATTGTATATTTCTCTAGTAATTGCCTATTTAGAATACTCATTGTTTGTAGTGTTTTGACCAAATCCAATATAAGTAGCCTAGTTAATGGACAAAATTATTAAGTATGAACATTCAAACTTTTATGGATGGAAACTCTTTTCAGAATTTGATAATAAAAAAATTGAATTTGTCTTACTGAATTTTTCTCACGAGTAATAATCTAATTTTTATTTTGTGCTTCATGATACCTTTTAGTTTTCACTAGGTGTCTTATGAGGAGGGGTGAAGATGGGTAGAGGATGGAAGTCACTTTTGGGGGAATTAAACTATCCCAAATGGTGTTCCAAGCTCCTAGTGATAACATCCCACTAGTGGGTAATAAGCTCTTCCATCCAATAGACTAAGTGGTCCCAACCTCGGTTCAGAGTAATTACAAAAAAAAATATAATGTTGTTTTTTTCCCTTTGGGCTACCTCCTCATATGCAAAAGTAATAATAGTAATACAATAATGTGTTTGCTCTTATGACATGCTTATGTAATCTATATCATGTTATTTTGTCTTTTGTTCAACAACATTTGATATACAACAAATCATTGTACAATGTAAATATTTTATGCGTATACTCTTAGTCAGTATCATTCTTTACCTAAGCCAACCCACAACAAATCATTTGCTCTTATGACATGCTTATGTAATCTATATCATGTTATTTTGTCTTTTGTTCAACAACATTTGATATACAACAAATCATTATACAATGTAAATATTTTATGCGTATACTCTCAGTCAGTATCATTCTTTACCTAAGCCAACCCACAACAAATCATTCTTGATGTAGAGTTGCTTTACTTCTCCTCTACTCTGCCTCAAAGTGGTTTTTCTTCTTATTTGTTTTAAGTTTAAAATTATAGCAAGATTTCCAAAGTAGGCCCTATTGCATGGTCTTTGCTATGAGGGACTCTATATACTTTTTTGAAAAAGACACAATCTAGTTACTTTTAATCTTTGACAATTAATTTTAATTTGATTGTTGAAAACAATTGATATAAAATATATATTTTAAAATAAAAATATGTTATCATTATTAATTATAAAGGTATAATAAGATATGGGATTCAATAAATCATTTGTGCCTTATGACCATTTTATTTTTTTCTTATTATATATATGTGATTTTTCTTAACATAATTATATTATTTAAGAGAATTTTTTTAATCAAAACTTTATAGGTGAAAGGTTAATTCATTATCCAAATATCACTTTTGAAAGGAAAAATTTTAAACATAATGTTTCTTTAAGGTCAAGATAAAGATCCAAAACTTAGAAGAAAAAAAATGTACTATGGCAAAAAAGAACCCAAATTCCAACTATTACGCAAGATACAACTACTATTTCATAGTAAAAGGTTAGTTAATGGAGACAACTACTATTTCATAAATGTTAAAATCTCCAGTTAAAATATGTTTCAAAAAACTTAAACCTATATATCTAAACCACTCAAATTGAAATTTTTTTGACAATAACATCAAAACATTTTAAAATTTATAAAATGCTAAATTGAAAGCCATCTTTGGTTGGTACAAAGATTTGTTTTGTCCGGACGCCATTGTTAGCCTTATCCTCTTCTCACAGGACAGAGATTTCCGCATCTTGATATGGACAAGAATAATGGCGGTGCAAGGATTGTAACCCGTAACTACTTGATCGCAACGACGAAATAAATGGCGGGGACTGAGATATGAACGGCCGGTTAGAGGAATTTCATCGTTTTTGACTTGGTTAGTTGGTTGGTCAGAATTCTGAACGGCCGGTTTCGGCGCATGAAGAGGGGCCCGTATGTTACGTAGGTGACGATGTGCTATCTGTAATGATTACCCATCTCATTTTTTGGTTCGTAGATTTTGAAAATTCAAAAAAATAAAGACTTCTAAAGATAGCATGAGGGATTGAATTTTAAATGGATTTAGGTTGAGTGGGCTTAATGGTTAAGAGCATGTGTTTCCTCCTAAGAGGTCACAGGTTCAAAACCAGAGGGGGGTAGAGTATGTATGCCTTCGTAGACTTAGCAGTCAAATCGCTGCGCGAAGGTGGGTCCCTTGTCCCACAAACAAGGGGGTCTCATACACCAATTTGGTGTCTGGCTTGGCTATGACCTTAAAAATGGATATTATTATTATTATTATTATTATTATTAAAAACTCATGTATCACTTAAAATATTGAATATTGAAGTTTGATAGTTATAATTTGTTTTTCAAAAATATATGTGATAGTTATAATTTGTTTTTCAAAAAATATTAGATTTTATTAAAATAAATTTAAATTTTATTATTTTTTTAAATAAATTTTCATATTAAAAAATTAAGTACAATAAAATAAAAATTAAATAAAATTAATTATTTCTATTTGTTTTATATTTAATTATTAATTTTCTAAAATATTATATTATATTTATCTACATTTTTATTAAAAAATATGTTTTTATTCAAAAATAAAATAAAAAAAAACAAAAATAAATAATATTTTTCGTATGAATCACTATGAAAATCTCTAATCACTCAAAAAAATAGTCATTATTATTAATTCGGGTAGATCGACACCCCAAATATGATTGAGTAGATTTTTTTTTTTTTTTTATTATATAAATATTATGACAACTACTTTAAATCTATGCCAACTACTTTACCTTTTTCTTTGGAAGGGGATGTGTGGAGGAGGGGTAATAAAAAATTTGGGGAGGGGGGTGCTGGCGGGGCGGTAATAAAAAAAATTCAAGTTTTTATAGTTCAAAAATAGTATAAATTTTAACATGAATCCTTTGTTAAAACAATCAACTCTTATTCGCAGTCTCAATCGCAGTCTCAATGGGACGTTATTCAAGTTTTTAATATTTAAATTAAAAATATTTTAATTTAAATAAAATATATATTTTAAAATAAGATAAGAAAAATGTATTAATTGAAAATTAAGTACAATAAAAATTGTACTCTAAAAAAATTATTTATCAAAAAATATATAATTTTATTCATATTAATGTTATTTTTTATTTGATATTTGTTGTAATTTTATATTATGGTTATCATAATATTTGTATATATATTATATTTAATTTTTATATAAAGTATTGAGAGATCAAATTTTTTGAAATGCAAATTTTGTTTAAAATGAAAATTTGAGTAAAAGTTTTCACTAAAAAAATTTAATTTCTCTCTGGAATTAATAAATCCCAAATTAATATAAATATATTCTAGTTACTTATATAAATATCATGTATCAATTCCATGTTAAACATGAAAAAGATAACACCTAATCTTTATCTTAAACCGCACACTAATAAAAAATAACACTTCACTTTTTTATTAAAAAAAAAATCATAATAAATAAATTAATTAATTAAAACTTAATTATTTCAATTCGTTCAAAAATTTCCATATTCAAACCAATGCCTATGGAAATATAAGGTGTTCTCCCTTGTAAAAGGAATATACACGTTGTAAATGGATAAACTTGTTGAGATGGGTTTTAATTTAAAATAGATAGATAGATTGTATATATATATTTAAGAAGAGTTTTGTGAAAAAATATAATAATTTATATTTAGATCAGAAAAAGCAACAAAAATTTTAGAAAAGCTAACAACACTAGTACTTTGGGCAAAAGCATAGATTTGAGCTGCAGTTTCTGCAAGCTTTTTCATTATACCATTATGTACCGATGGTGCGGTGGTGAAACAAATGAAATATCATAATGGTTATCTTAGGTGTTTTGGGTGTGGAGGAGGAACATGCATATAGCCACATTGATATTTGAGTTTATAGTAGTGGTTAAGTCTACAATTACTTGTTTTATATATATATTTTTTTGGAAAACTTTATATTGTAAGTATTACAAAGCAAACATTAAATATGAGTGAATATGGGAGAAGTAATGTTAAATTAATATCAAAAAATTAAATCAAATATATGTTTTTTTGGGATATTTTGGTCAAAACAGATGAGGAATGTAATACTTTTGTTAAAAATAATAGAATAACAAATGAAAAAAATATTATAAATAAATAATTATTTCCTCACATGTTCACTAAAAAATGAAAATTTTATTGATTTTTGTACAAGTTTAATATAAAAGAATCTTAAAAATTTCTATTTACATTATGGATCATAAAAATTTTAAATCTAAAAAAAATAGATAAATATTTATTTAGAAATATATTTGTTATTTATTATATTTTTTAATTATAAATAAATTTAAAATAATTTCAAAATATGTATATATTATTGGTTTTTTAATATTATATTTTTTTTATCAAATAAATAATAATCATTACTATTTCAACTTTGATTCATAAAATTTATAAATTTAAATTTGTTATTTTTATATTATTTTTAAAATATAATTTCAGGGAATTTTTTAAGTTTTATTTAATTTTTATGGTTGGGGTCGAGAAGTTATGATGTAATATTAAATTTGTGAATTTTTACTAGGTTTTTATTTTTATAATAATTTTTTAATTAACTATTTTCTATATTTTTAATGATTTTCTTATAAATTTTAATTAATGATTTTTTTCTAAATTCATTTTTTTCTTTGTGTATGTATATTTCCGCTGTATGTAATTATGTTGATAAGTTTCAGGATATATGTTGTGTGTAGGTTTAATGGTGCCTTAAGTTTCTAGTGGTCTCATGGCCCATCATCAGGAATGAGCTTCCTGACGATGGGTAGTGGGAATGAGCTTCTTGATGATGGGTAGTGGGAATGAGCTTCTTGATGATGGGTAGTGAGACAATGTGTCGGTTTAATGATGTATGATCAGTAGTGAGAGAGAAGTGGTCTCATTGTCCATCATCAAGGATGAGTTGGTTGATGATGGTTGGTGAGACAATTGGTAAAGTAGGACATCATTAAACCTACAGATAACATATATCCACAAACTTATCAACAAATGTTTCTTATTCACAACTATTTTATCATCACACTTTTTTTAAAGATAATTATAGTAATGCTTTTAACAATGTTAAATATTCTGGATACCATCTTTCTTCACCAGATTTCAATGATTTATTAAAACATTACATCTTTAATTCAATTTATTCTTAACTTTGAATAACTTTCTTTATTCTTAACTTTGAATATCTTTCTTTAATGTTTGAAAAAATGACTAATTATTGTATATATTTACATTACACTATTAATCATAATATTATTCTCAATCATGTATGTGTGAGGTTGGAAAGTGGGTTTTCTCAATGAGCGAGTATGGGGAGGGATGAGCCAATCCACTCCTCTCATTTATAACTCATCTCACTTAAAGTCTCCAACTCTCGCCACAATCAACCATCACTACAATGAGTTGTTAATGCATCACTTCCGCTCTCGTCGTGCGCCTCGAAATTTGAGGGGTCTGATCGCACGTGTAAATATAATGATCCTAAATTTATATCTTATGGTTTTCTTAATGGGAAATTGCCTCTTATATCTAACATTGTTTGAATGGAAAGATTTCATTAGATGTCCTCCAGGAAACTCCAGTTCCTCTATCAAATTATATATTGTTTTCTTCTCTTGTCACGCAAAAAACACAGTCACCAGCCTTAGCCTACAATTTATGTTTCTCATTCATGAGTCTATAGGTAACAATGGGCAAGTTACTTAGACACAAGTTAGTTGGTGGAAGGAAATTTCACCAGCGCTGTCTCAATGTCTTCTCTCGGAAAACTATGGTTCTTCCTTAGCTAGTCTGCTTTGGCATTTGCCTTAATTTTAACCATTGATTGTAGTTATGCCATCATGCCAACATGTTTTATACTGATGAGGTGCTACTTACTATGAAGAAGGGAGGAGTGAAAGACCATTTTTGAGTGGAATCCTTATCCCTATAGTTTTGGGAGTATACTTCACCAACCTCCAAAGAAAACTCCACCAAGCCAAACTTTAAATAATAGGGGAGAGAGGTTGTCTCTTAAATACAAACATAGCTGTTGTTGTGGTAGTTGCATAGATCCTAGACACATGCCATACATGGAAGGTAGAATCAATACTTTCATGTCATTGAATTGTATTGGCACATGAATACTTTGATAGGGAAGGTGTTGTTGGATAGAAATGAGATTAAAGAGTATATATATATTGCTCTTGTCAACACTTTACACTTTATATGAAGAATCTAGGTCATTGAATGGAGAGGATTGAGGACCATTTTGACCTCCCATTTAACTAAAGGAGCTCTAGACAACAAAGCAGAGTAAATTGAAGTGGAATCTTGTGACTCCACTTAACTTTTATAATTTCCTTTTATTTTAAGAGTCTTTTTCCTTCATCTTTAACTTATTAGCCATGTGAATGTTAACTAGCTAAATTTCATTAGTTTTTAGACAAAAAGCTTATGAATATTTTGGATTTAATTTTGGGACTCAAAGTGTGTCACTTAAAAACTTGATGCATTGCTAAATCTCCATAATAGCAAACTAATGTTCTCTATTTAAGTTGGTAATTTTTAAAAATTATCAATAAAAACTCAAATTTACAACCAAAAACACAGACTTAAACTTTACAACGAAAACACAAACTTAATCATAAATCCAACTTCTAAAAAGATAAGAGAAAAATATGTATTTTAGTCACTTGTAAAGATATTTATTATAACTTACTTTTAATTTACATGATTTTCAGATAAATTTACTAACAGAGTTGATATATTGAGGTCTCTAATTAATTAGTTAATTAATGTGTGTGTTTTTTAATTTTTTTCTCAAAACCAAAATTATATAGTTTTACGAATATTCTTAAGTTGAAAATATACTTGTTTCCCTCCACTTTACCACTTCCACCTTTCTGCACCCCAATTTGGATTTACCTAATACGGTGTTTCGAAAGGAAGGGTGGTCAGCCCCTCCTACCTACCTGACTACTCATTCCAAAAAAACCTAACACCTATCTAAACCAAATTATGGCTAGAGAACCCAACAATAATTGAAAAAGCAAAAAATGAAATCAATACCAATGTACCATGAAATCCTAGGAACCTTAAGAAAACCTTGAAACCGTTTCCACACCCCATAATTTAGAGGAATCCATTTATCGGTTAGTATTGAGGAAGTTATGGCGTCGTATTAAACTTTATGAATTTCTATTTAATGCTTGTTTTCATTTTTATAATATTTTTTTAATGAACTAGTTTTTATTTTTAAATTCAATTTTTTTTGTATATGTACATTTCCACAACCAATAATCATGTTGATAAGTTTTTGGATATATGTTGTATGCAGGTTTAATGACGTCTTACATTTTTAGTGGTCTCACCACCCATCATCACAGATGATTTTTATGATGATGGGTGGTGAGACCGCTTGAAATGTAAGAAATCATTAAACTTGCACAAAATATACTGGTGAGACCACTTGAAACGTAAGAAATCATTAAACTTGCACACAATATACATCCAGAAACTTATCAACATTTTTTTCTTATTCATAACTATTTTATCACCACACTCTTTTTTAAACATAATTATGGTAATGTTTTTAACAATGTTAGATATTTTGGATGCCATCTCTTCAACATATTTCAATGATTTAACCATACATTACCTCTTTAATTAAATTTATTCTTAAATTTCAATGACTTTCTTTAATGTTTGAAATAGTGATAGGAAGCCTTTCATTCTTTAACTTAATTTTTATATATATTTACTTTAAAGTATTAATTATACTCTTAGTCTCAATCTTGTATAGTGTGAGATTAAAAGCAACTAGTGGGAGGTTTTCAAGTTTGTTGTCTCAATGAGCAACTATCAGGAGGGATGAACCAAGCCACCCTTCTCATTTATAACTCATTTGACTTAAACTCTCCTATCCAGCTCTTCGTCATTGCAATGAGTCATCAATATGTCGCACCCACTTTCATCACGCGCCTTGAAATTTGAGAGGTTTGATCGTATGTGTAAATGTAATGATCCTCAATTTATATCTTATGGTTTTCTTAATGTGAAATTTCCTCTTATATCTGAAATTGTTTGGATGGAAAGCTTTCATTGCACATCCTCGAGGAAACGCCAGTTCCTCTTTCAAATTATATAGTTGTTTCCTCTCTTGTCAACCCACAAACACAGTCGTGATCCTTAACCTACAAATTCAGCCTTAACCTACAATTTTTGTTTCCCATTCATCGTCATATTGGTAACAATGGGAAAGTTACTTAGACACAAGACAATTAGTGGAAGGAAGTTGCACTAACATTGTCTCAATGTCATCTCTCTAAAAACTGTGGTTCTTCCTTAGCTATTCTACTTTGGTCTTTGACTTAGTTTTAACCATCGGTTGCAGTTATGCCATGTCAATGTGCCTAATACTGATGAGGTGCTACTTACTATGAAACAAGGGGAAGAGTGAAAGCCAATTTTGAGTGGAATACTTAGCTAAATAGTTTTGGGTGTAGAGTTCACCAACCATTCAAAGCAAACTCCACCAAACCAAACTAGAAATAATAGGAGAGAGAGGTTTTCTCTTAAATATAAACATAGTTGTTGTGTAGCTGCCTAGATACTAAACATGTGCCACACAATTCTCCAGTATGATGATCTTCAACTCTATGTGAAGAATCTAGACCATTGAATGGAGAGGATTGAGGACCATTTTAGCCTCCCATCTACCTAAAAGAGCTCTAGAAAACAAAACAAAAAGTAAATTGAGGTGGAACCTTGTGACTCCACTTAACTTTCATGATTTCCTTCTATTTTAAAAGTCGTTTTCCTTTATTTTTAACTTATTGATAGTCCAAATATTAATTAGCTAAATTTCACTAGCTTTTGGACAAAAACCTTATAAATATTTTAGCTTTAATTTGAAACTCAAACTATATTAATAAAAAACTTAATATATTGTTAAAATTCCATAATAACAAACTAACATGTAGTATCTCTATTTAATTTGGTATTTTTTTAAAATTATCAATAAAAAAAACCTTACAACCAAAAACACAAAATCCTAAATCCAACTAAGAAAAATATGTATTTTAGTCGCTTATTAAGATTTCTGTATCGAATAGTGAGTGGGAAAGTATTGGTTCCCACAACCAAATTTGACAGCAACGAAATAGATGGGGCGGACTAAATATATGAATGGTCAGTTGTAGGAAGCATCCAATTTCATTGCATTGTTTTTTACTTGCTTACTTAGTTGGCCACGATTTTGAATGGCAGGTTGTTTGGTGCATAAGGATCGCATGCATGGTTTCATCGATGATGGGTTGTGGTTGGTTTCTTGATAGTCGAGCCTCATTCCACATGACCAACGATAAGAGTTTGTTCAGTACCTTGGAGGATAAAGACCTCAAGATACTCATAGCGATGGGTAATGATGAAAATTATAGTGTTTCAGGTGTGGGCACGGTTTCTTTTCAGAGGGAGCATGGAGCTCGCATTACCTTGACAGATGTGAAGTATGTGCCAGGACTGAAGAAGAACTTGTTATCGATCACGATGCTGGAAGACAAAGACTATGATTTAGTCTTCAGTAAGGGAAAGGTTTTCCTTAGACAAATCACCACGAGACAAGTGAAGCAGATCGGTTCACAAGTCAAGAACCTGCATGCTCTTGAGGTTCAAGATGCATGCAAAGCCTTGAGGAGCAAGGCAACTATTGGAGACTTGGTGGTTGAGAGGGAGGGTACATTACCTCTCAACATGCAACACTAGAAGAAGTCTCAGACAATTGTGGAGGAGCCACAATTAGTGAAGCGACTTCAGGAGGTTGTGGAGCAACCACATCTAGAGAAGCCGAGAGGAGATCGAGTGGAGGCATCCACTCATGGAGAGACCTCCAGTAGGGGAAATTTCGAGCCAAGTGTGCAGAGGGATCACATGCATCCATACCTCTGGGTGAGAGGTGGGGCGATGTGGAGTGATAGTCCCAAGAAGGTTGAAATAGGGGTACGATCCTTGAGGTACCCAGCCTCTTTGATTAGACCTTGCTACGGGAGCCCCGACGAAGAGTAGCAGGATTGGATAAGTGGGTAGAGACAAATGCGGATGGAGTAGCAGAGAGAGCTACAGTGCAGGAGTCCCAAGACAGCGTAGAGCTAGCAGGCTACAACAATGCGAGAGGCATAGGAGTGTTGCACCAGTGTAGGATGGCATAGAGAGGTGTGCAACGATGTGAGATGCAGGGAGTTGTTGCAGCAGTGCAGAGGTCGGAGAGGGAGCACTTGTCAGCGGAAGAGGGAGCTTCAGCATTAGAGGGTGTTTCTAGCCTAATAGGGAGGTCAGTTGGGAGATTAGTTACTTACTTCTCAGTAACTGAGTTGTAGTGCAGCAGTGGGCAGCACAATGCAACATGATGAGAGGAGGTGCAGTGCGAATGCAGTGCTGGGAGAAAGGACCAGCAGTAACATGGATGCAGCAGGAGGAATCAGCGTGATTGATGTAGTCAGAGATCAAAGTGACAGAAGCTAAGCAGTCACATACTGAAGGGCATAGAGGTGCAGAGTTTTCAGTCGAAAGAGGCAATAACAGTCAGAGACTTTGATGACAGAGGCATCATTCTGATTCATGTTGGATATTTTTTGTTTCTAGAGTTGCTCGAGCAACAACACTAGGGAGAAGTGTTGCGTGCAGAACATTTCAAAGGTTCAGGACCGGGTTCGAGTTGAATGCCTTTCTTGTTGAGAGGGAGTGTTGAAAATAGCAACAAGAAATGCTAAAAATAGAAATGTTATAAATAGAATTTCAGGTACCAATGTTGAAAATAGCAACAAGGAATGATAAAATAGAAATGCTAAAAATAGAATTTCTATAAATAGCATTTCAAGATAGATTCCAATTTTAATTAGTCCCTGAATTAAAATTGAGAATTAAAATTCGAATTTAGTCTCACTAGATGTTTGAAAAATAATTAATTAATTCATCTTGAGTTAATTAGTTGGAAAAAATCAAAGATGAAGTCTATGTGAAGACATGCAACAGTTATCCCTTTGATTGAGGAAGTTATCCCTTAATTAAGGAGATAAGGATGAGTTGTATTTGAGTTGTAATTAGTTAGCTTAGTGAGCTTAGTTAACTGAGTTAAGTCCAGTTAAATTAGTTCCAAACCGTTGGAGGAACTAATTGTGAGTTCATTCAATTAATGCATGCATGCATGTAACTAGTGTACTTCAGATAACTGAATATTCTCTCGTAAATAACTCATGCATGTCAGTTCAGAGAAAGACCCAGTTTAGATTAAAGGAAGGGACAGTGTACTATCAGTTGGAGGAATTTTCCTATAAAGGAAACTCATCCATGCAGAAGGAATTATCTCCTTCGGGATTACGCAGTTATTTCAGAGGTCAGTGTTGTGTGTGAGGTGAGAATCACACAAGTTGCAGCTTGGAGGACTGAAGGAAGGCATATGTGTTGTCTATTCTATCTATGAGCAGTAGTGAGGGATTATACTGAGAGTTGGATAGCTTGTGAGCTAAAGATTTGTGTAATCTTGAGATATTTCCACTTGTATGATAATACAGGTAGCGGGTTTTTTATTTGAGGCTTTCCCCACAGTATTATTCTGTGTTTCATGTGTGATTGAATCTTCTTCTCTATTATATGTGTTCTATTTGATCTTGCTCAAAATTGATTAAGCTTCCACAAGTTTGTTTGTAGAAGTAGATCAAGTATTTTGCTTTATTAGGTGATCCACAGTGAGAATTTCTACACGTTCTTCTTTAAAGGAAACATTATTGAAGAACTAAATGAATAGAAGTACCTCACGATTTATTTCAACAACAAGCTTAATTGGGAGGAATGTAGAAAGAAGAGAATTTTAGGAGGGTGGAACACATTATATGCTCTTCAAAACAGATGTAAAGAGGCAGAGTTATGGGATTGGAAAACGATTAAAGTGATTTTTGGGCTTCTAGTTTTTCTAGTGATATTATATGGGTGTGAACTGTGGGCTAGCAACATCCTTATCTGAAAATGGAAGAAAATTGAGAGAATCCAAAAACGCTTGACCATGAGCAAGTTTAAAATAAAAAGTTTAATTCCTTCTGAGATGATGTTGAGTGAAACAAGAACAACTCCCATCGAAGCAATTGCTATGGTGTGTGACGTGTCTCATCAGGTACCTAAAAAGAATTGAGCAAATTGGAGAAGGTAGATAGCCTAAAGTTATCTACAATGAAGGAATGAGTGAAAGAAATAAATCATGGATGAGATAAAAAATGGGGGAAAACCCTTTCAAATTCTTCTTCTTATTGGATTGTCATAAAATGTTCATCACGGAGAGAGTAAAATATTTCATTCTTCAATCATAAATCTATCTAGCAAAATTGACCAAAAAATATCTAATATATGATCGAAAATTAATACTGATAAAAAATAACTTTCCCAACCTGTGGTAAAATGCGGTTAACTTTCAAATGAAACCCTAGGTCCCAGCCACATGGAGAGAGGTATCATGTGTATGGTTGAAATGTTCTGGTCGCACGTAAAGGCTTGTATGCATGCAGGTACAACCAAAAATGTCTTATGGTAACCCTCCAACTATAGACCAAAACCCTAATTAATACATGTGAGCTTCAGACCTTATTATTTTGGACTTGTACAAACCAATATCAGTGAACCAACTTCAGACCTATGCGAGCCAGATCAAAGAAGAGAAAAGAAGAATATGCTTGATGATTATGTCCAAATGAGAGTCACTTGACTTGTATTTATAGCCATCCAAAGGTGTCCAAATTCTCTTTCGGGTCAACCTGTTCTTTTGTGCACATGTGGTTTTCCATATTAAAAATATATTTATTCTCAACCAAATTAAACTCTTACAAGGGCTAGAAGGGGTCTTTCTTGATGAGGAAAGATCTCCAAAGGAGGGAACTTTTTCTTGTGCTTCTAAATTAACATTTGTTAAGATATGGTTATAGTTAATTTACTAATTGTTGTCTTCGAATAACACTCAATGACGAAAGTATTGAGGGGTTTTTCACAGTGCATTATATTAGATATCATTTATTGGGATTCAACAGCATTAAGTAAGTCATTCATCTATGACCATTTCCATGAGAGGTATAGTTAATTTACTAATTGTTGTCTTCGAATAACATTTAGTGAAGAGAGTATTGAGGGGTTTTTGTAGTGCATTATATTAGATATTATTTATTGGTATTCAACTACATTATGTAAGTAATTTATCTATGGCCATTTCCATGAGAGGTAGTTGTAACTCACTAATTTCTCATGTTTTTTAATAGTCCAATTAGCACTCATTGCATGTGCATTATATTAGATATCATTTATTGGGATTCAACTGCATTAAGTAAGTCATTCATCTATGACCATTTCCATAAGAGGTAGTCTTCACTAACTAATTTCTCATGATTTTTTAATAGTCCACTTAGCACTCATTGCATCGGGTGATGCTAAAAAGGGTGAAGAAGTGAGATTGAAACTAGTGAATGAATCACATAGCTTCAATCATCACTTCTGAGGCTTGCACTCGGTAACTAGGACTTCCTGGGAGGTCACCCATCCCAGATCACTTATGGATCAAGCACGCTTAACTGTGGAGTTTTACCCACAATCAAGCCCACTTAGCTTTCTACCCCATTTGGAAAACCTTAGTAGATAATGTGCCTCATAAACATTCAAGTAGAGTTCCCTTCCTTCTTTTGAATTTTAAGTATTGACAAGTAACACTATGGAAGATTAGCCGAATCCAATTACATGCATCAACTTAAAAACAATATTAAGTAAATAATTTTTTTGTACTATTTTTTACCAGTGACAACTAGCCTAATTTTGTTAATAATTTACCGTAGAACATAAAATAATTATGGATATTTATAGAGAGGAACAATAACCCCAACAATTATAAACCATAAACACAAACGTTTATCCAAGAAAACCCAAAATCCACGGAAAAACCCAACCCAATGAAATTTCATTAGCCTTTGCCAAAACCCTGGCCAACCAGGCCAAGTGAGCCTTCACCACTCACATCCCTAGCCTTTTATAGGCTCCATTACATGCAATACCATGTGAAATAATACCATGGGTACACTATACCATGCACACAAAAAACCACTACTATTTACAATGGTCAACTTTGACTCTATCCTGAGTCAAGTTTACCTAACACTTCCCTCCTTAAACTTGACTTTGGGCTTCCTTGACTAAATCTAGCCAAACCTTCTAAGTGAGACAATCCTGCTCGCTTTAGCCCTTACCCCCTTCAAAGATTTTTACCTGGGTATTTGTTAACCTGACAGCCCCCTATCACTTAGGTATAACCCAGACTTTACCAGTGATTTACCCATGGGTACACATGCCTTACCAAGTCTTATGGCAGTATGCCCATTTACATGCAATAATTAACTTCAATATAATAATTTTTATTTATTTTTCCCATACATATCCTCTCGCCTTGTTCTCGTTGAGCTTGCTGCTTCTAGAAATATCCCAAACACTTTTCCTTATGTTCTCATTCCAACTCTCACTACAAGCAAATCCAATCAAATACCATGTTACGCCATTTCTAGCGTTGTTTTCATGTTGCGGTGCCTCTGCTAAGTCCTTCACACAATGTATGCATCGACGGTTTACTCCCTTTTTACTGCCTACAACATAGCTCAAACTCCAACTACTTGGTGGCCAATCTACTTGAACGATTGATTCCCAAAAACACCACATCGCTTGTTTGAAACCCCATGTCATGTATATCTACTACATATCCATACCGATATTACCCATCCACTAGGCCCATTAACCTTTGGGAATAGAAGCGTCCCTTTGAAGCCAACTTCGGGCTCTTATACAAATTGTTAAGAATTTACCAGAGAACATAAAATAATTACGGAGATTTACAGAGAGGAACAATAACCATCAGCAATCATAAACAATAAACATAAATGTTTATCCGAGAAAACCCAAAATCCGCAGAAAAACCCAACCCAATGAAATTTCAATACCCTTGGCCAAAACCCTACCCAAACCAGCCTAGTGAGCCTTCACCACTGACATCCCTCGCCTACATGAAAATGAAGTCTTACCAACCTTTTATAGGCTCCATTACATGCAATATGATGGGTAGTAATACCATGGGTACACTATACCATGTGCCCAAAAAAACACTCTTATTTGTCATGGTCAAATTGACTCTATCATGAGTCAAGTTTACCTAGCAAATTTGATTTTGCTATGTTGTGTCGTGCAGGTGCTATCGACGTCGACAAGAGACATGTATAAGTTAGGATTGGTAGGGATGATATACTAGAGTCCAACATGAGCATATTCCATGACTCAAGATGGGGTAGAGAGTAGGACTATCCATGGAATCCTAAGGTGGGATAAGATTATCCAGGTGATGATTTTGTGATCTCTGTTATTTCTTTCTTTCAGTTTTATTCAAAAATCTAATTGAAATTCTCAAGATGGGTATTACAAAGAATCCCCTTTTTGGATGTCAACTAAGATGTTAGTAAATAGTGTTAATTAGCCATCAATAATTTTGTCTCTATGCTTTTCTATAGTAATTTAGATGCAAGGTTGTTTTATGGTTTGTTTTAAGACTTTCAAAGGAAGTAAGGTCCAAGAGATTAAATCTTTACAAATACCTTTTTGGTTTATGAATTCATTGATCATGATCAAGTTATAGAACAACAGTTGTTTTACTATGAAATTTGATAGTGTATATATATCTTTGTGAATTCCATTGTTTCCTTTCAACAATGTATATTACAACCTTCTTCCCAAATTTCCAATTCTAGGTCGGTCTTGTTGGGATTCCTTTGGGTTTCAATCTATCAACATCTCTAGTAATCTTTCCTTTTGATTTCGTTCTAAATTGTAACCATGTTTACTTCATAGTATTTTGAATGTGACTAGCTTCTTATCTATCTTAGGAAACCTCTTAACTTTTAATCAACTTTTGAAAGTTATTGTAAATATATCTACTCTGGATGAAAAATGCACCATCTATTGTACATCTCACTAGGAATTATGCATTTAGAATTACTTAAAATAGATTGCAAACTCATTGTTTCCGGTGTTTTGACTAAATCTAATATAAATAACCTCAACTAATGGAAAAAATATCTATCTTATGAAATTTCTCATCATTTAATTAGATTTTGAAATTTATTTTAAATATATCTACTCTTTAAGAAAAACACATCAACCATTGTAGCTTTCTCTAGTAATTGCCTATTTAGGATACTCATTGTTTGTAGTGTTTCGACCAAATCCAATATAAGTAGCCTAGTTAATGGACAAAATTATTAAGTATGAACATTCAAACTTTTATGGATGGAAACTCTTTTCAGAATTTGATAAAAAAAATTGAATTTGTCTTACTGATTTTTTCTCACGAGTAATAATCTTATTTTTATTTTGTGCTTCATGATACCTTTTAGTTTTCACTAGGTGTCTTATGAGGAGGGGTGAAGATGGGTAGAGGATGGAAGTCACTTTTGGGGGAATTAAACTATCCCAAATGGTGTTCCAAGCTCCTAGTGATAACATCCCACTAGTGGGTAATAAGCTCTTCCATCCAATAGACTAAGTGGTCCCAACCTCGGTTCAGAGTAATTACAAAAAAAATATAATGTTGTTTTTTCCCTTTGGGCTACCTCCTCATATGCAAAAGTAATAATAGTAATACAATAATGTGTTTGCTCTTATGACATGCTTATGTAATCTATATCATGTTATTTTGTCTTTTGTTCAACAACATTTGATATACAACAAATCATTGTACAATGTAAATATTTTATGTGTATACTCTCAGTCAGTATCATTCTTTACCTAAGCCAACCCACAACAAATCATTTGCTCTTATGACATGCTTATGTAATCTATATCATGTTATTTTGTCTTTTGTTCAACAACATTTGATATACAACAAATCATTATACAATGTAAATATTTTATGCGGTATCATTCTTTACCTAAGCCAACCCACAACAAATCATTCTTGATGTAGAGTTGCTTTACTTCTCCTCTACTCTGCCTCAAAGTGGTTTTTCTTCTTATTTGTTTTAAGTTTAAAGTTATAGCAAGATTTCCAAAGTAGGCCCTATTGCATGGTCTTTGCTATGAGGGACTCTATACACCTTTTTGAAAAAGACACAATCCAGTTACTTTTAATCTTTGAAAATTAATTTTAATTTGATTGTTGAAAACAATTGATATAAAATATATATTTAAAATAAAAAATATGTTATCATTATTAATTATAAAGGTATAATAAGATATGGGATTCAATAAATCATTTGTGTCTTATGACCATTTTATTTTTTTCTTATTATAAATATGTGATTTTTCTTAACATAATTATATTATTTAAGAGAATTTTTTTAATCAAAGCTTTATAGGTGAAAGGTTAATTCATTATCCAAACATCACTTTTGAAAGGAAAAATTTTAAACATAATGTTTCTTTAAGGTCAAGATAAAGATCCAAAACCTAGAAAGAAAAAAAATGTACTATGGCAAAGAAGAACCCAAATTCCAACTATTACGCAAGATACAACTACTATTTCATAAATGCCATAAAAAGTTAGTTACTATTACAATGGAGATAACTACTATTTCATAAATGTTAAAATCTCCAGTTAAAATATGTTTCAAAAAACTTGAACCTATATAGCTAAAAAACAAATAGTTCACCAAACCACTCAAATTGAAATTTTTTTTTGACAATAACATCAAAACATTTTAAAATTTATAAAATGCTAAATTGAAAGCCATCTTTAGTTGGTACAAAGATTTGTTTGTCCAGACGCCATTGTTAGCCTTATCCTCTTCTCACAGGACAGAGATTTCCGCATCTTGATATGGACGAGAATAATGGCGGTGCAAGGATTGTAACCCGTAACCACTGGATCGCAACGACGAAATTAATGGCGGGGACTGAGATATGAACGGCCGGTTAGAGGAATTTCATCGTTTTTGACTTGGTTAGTTGGTTGGTCAGAATTCTGAACGGCCGGTTTCGGCGCATGAAGAGGGGCCCGTATGTTACGTAGGTGACGATGTGCTATCTGTAATGATTACCCATCTCATTTTTTGGTTCGTAGATTTTGAAAATTAAAAAAGTAAAGACTTCTAAAGATAGTAGGAGGGATTGAATTTTAAATGGATTTAATAGTATCACTTAAAATATTGAATATTGAAGTTTGATAGTTATAATCTGTTTTTCAAAAAATATCTGATAGTTATAATTTGTTTTTCAAAAAATATTATATTTTATTAAAATAATTTGAATTTTTATTATTTTTAAATAAATTTACTTATTAAAAAATAAATGCAATAAAATAAAAATTAAACAAAATTAATTATTTTGTTTGTTTATATTTTAATTATTAATTTTCTAAATATTATATTATATTTATCCACATTTTTATTATTAGAATATGTTTTTATTCAAAAACAAAAAATAAATAATGTTTTTCGTATGAATCACTATGGAAATCTTTAATCACTCAAAAAAATAGTCATTATTATTAATTCGGATAGATCCACCCCAACATATGATTGAGTAGATTTTTTTTAATTTATATATAATTTATGTCAGCTATTTTTTGGGGTGGGGGGCAACTACTTTAAATTTATGCCAACTACTTTAATTGGGGGTGTGTTTGTGGAGGGGTAGTAAAAAAAATTCAAGTTTTTATAGTTCAAAATAGTATAAATTTTAACAGGAATCCTTTGTTAAAACAATCAGCTCTTAATTCGCAGTCTCAATGGTACGTTATTCAAGTTTTTAATATTTTAAATTAAAAATATTTTAATTTAAATAAAATATATATTTTAATTTAAGATAAGAAAAACTATTAATCTAAAATTAAGTATAAAAATTGTCTATAAAAAATTATTATCAAAATATATAATTTTATTTTTTATTAATTTTTATTTTTCATTTGATTTTTGTTGTAATTTTATATTATGATTATCATAATATTTGATATATTATATTAATTTTATATAAAGTGTTAGAGATCAAATTTTTTAAGATGCAAATTTTGTTTAAAGTGAAAATTTGAGTAAAGATTTTCACTAAAAAGATTTAATTTCTCTCTAAAATTAATAAATCCTAAACTAATATAAATATATTCTAGTTACTTATATAAATGTCATGTATCAATTCCATGTTAAACATGAAAAAAATAACACCTAATTTTTATTTTAAACCACACACTACTAATAAAAAATAACACCTAACTTTTTTTTTAAAAAAATAATAATATAAATAAATAAATAAAATTAATCATTATTTCAAACATGCCTATTGAAATTATAAGGTGTTCTCTCTTGTTAAAAGAATTACACGTCATAATGATTAATCCTTTAGGTAGCTTTAATGGATAAACTTGTGAGATGGGTTTTAATTTAAAATAGATAAAATATATATATATATATATATAATATATATATATATGAATATATATATTATATTTATTTAAAAAGAGTTTTGTAAAAAATATAATAATTTATATTTAGATCAGAAAAAGCAACAAAATTATCAGAAAAGCTAACAACACTAGTACTTTGGGCAAAAGCATAGATTTGAGCTGCAGTTTCTGCAAGCTTTTTCATTATACCATTATTACGGTGATGCGGTGGTGAAACAAATGAAATATCATAATGGTTACCTTAGGTGTTTTGGGTGTGGAGGAGGAACATGCATATAGCCACATTGATATTTGAGTTTATAGTTGTTGTTGAGTGTACAATTACTTGTTTTATATATATATTATATATTATATATATAATATATATATATATATATATATATTTCAGAAAACTTTATAATGTAAGTATTACAAAGCAAACATTAAATATGAGTGAATATGAGTGATGTTAAATTAATATCAGTATTATTTTATTAGGAAAAAATTAAATCAAATATATGTTTTTCTTTAGGATATTTTAGCCTAATAAGATAAGGAAGGTAACACTTTTATTAAAAATAGAATAATGATGAAAAAATATTATAAATAAATAATTATTTCCTCACATATTCACTAAAAATGAAAATTTTATTGATTTTTGTGCAAGTTTAATATAAAAGTATTCGAAATTTTTTTACATACATTATGGATCATAAAAATTTTAAATCAAAAAAATAAATAAATATTTTATTTAGAAATATATTTGTTATTTATTATATTTTTTAATTATAATAAATTAAAAATAATTTCAAATATGTATATATATTATTCGTTTTTTAATATTATATTTTTTTTTTTTCAAAATAATAACAATATAACAATCATTACTATTTCAACTTTGATTTATAAAATTTATAAATTTAAATTGTTATTTTATATTATTTTTAAAATATAATTTCAGGGAATTTTTTAAGTTTTATTTAATTTTTATAGGTGGAGTTGAAAGTTATGATGTAATATTAAATTTTGTGAGTTTTTTACTGGGTTTTTATTTTTATAATAATTTTTTAATTAACTATTTTCTATATTTTTAATGATTTTCTTATAAATTTTAATTAATGATTTTTTTCTAAATTCATTTTTTTCTTTGTGTATGTATATTTCCACCGTATGTAATTATGTTGATAAGTTTCAGGATATATGTTGTGTGTAGGTTTAACGGTGCCTTAAGTTTCTAGTGGTCTCATGGCCCATCATCAGGAATGAGCTTCCTGACAATGGGTGTTGGGAATGAGCTTCTTGATGATGGGTAGTGAGACGATGTGTCGGTTTAATGATGTATGATCGTTAGTGAGAGAGAAGTGGTCTCATTGTCCATCATCAAGGATGAGTTGGTTGATGATGGGTGGTGAGACAATTGGTAAAGTAGGACATCATTTAACCTACAGATGACATATATCCACAAACTTATCAACAAATGTTTCTTATTCACAACTATTTTATCATCACACTTTTTTTAAAGTTAATTATAGTAATGCTTTTAACAATGTTAAATATTTTGGATACCATATTTCAATGATTTATTAAAACATTACATCTTTAATTCAATTTATTCTTAACTTTGAATAACTTTCTTTATTCTTAACTTTGAATATCTTTCTTTAATGTTTGAAAAAATGACTAATTATTGTATATATTTACATTACACTATTAATCATAATCTTATTCTCAATCATGTATGTGTGAGGTTGGAAAGTGGGTTTTCTCAATGAGAGAGTATGGGGAGGGATGAGCCAAGCCACTCCTCTCATTTATAACTCATCTCACTTAAAGTCTCCAACTCTAGCCACAATCAACCATCACTACAATGAGTTGTTAATGCATCACTTCTGCTCTCGTTGTGCGCCTAGCAATTTTAGGGGTCTGATCGCACGTGTAAATATAATGATCCTAAATTTATATCTTATGGTTTTCTTAATGGGAAATTGCCTCTTATATCTGACATTGTTTGAATGGAAAGATTTCATTAGACGTCCTCCAGGAAACTCAATTTCCTCTATCAAATTCTATATTGTTTTCCTCTCTTGTCACACAAAAACACAGTCACCAGCCTTAGCCTACAATTTATGTTTCTCATTCATCAATCTGTAGGTAACAATGGGCAAGTTACTTAGACACAAGTTAGTTGGTGGAAGGAAATTTCACCAGCACTGTCTCAATGTCTTCTCTCAGAAAACTCTGGTTCTTCCTTAGCTAGTCTGCTTTGGCCTTTGCCTTAATTTTAACCATTGATTGTAGTTATGCCATCATGCCAACATGTTTTATACCGATGAGGTGCTACTTACTATGAAGAAGGGAGGAGTGAAAGACCATTTTTGAGTGGAATCCTTATCCCTATAGTTTTGGGAGTATACTTCACCAACCTCCAAAGAAAACTCCACCAAGCCAAACTTTAAATAATAGGGGAGAGAGGTTGTCTCTTAAATACAAACATAGTTGTTGTTGTGGTAGTTGCGTAGATCCTAGACACATGCCATACATGGAAGGTAGAATCAATACTTTCATGTCATTGAATTGTATTGGCACATGAATACTTTGATAGGGAAGGTGTTGTTGGATAGAAATGAGATTAAAGAGTATATATATATATTGCTCTTGTCAACACTTTACACTTTATATGAAGAATCTAGGTCATTGAATGGAGAGGATTGAGGACCATTTGGACCTCCCATTTAACTAAAGGAGCTCTAGACAACAAAGCAGAGTAGATTGAAGTGGAATCTTGTGACTCCACTTAACTTTTATGATTTCATTTTATTTTAAGAGTCTTTTTCCTTCATCTTTAACTTATTAGCCATGTGAATGTAGATTGAAGTGGAATCTTGTGACTCCACTTAACTTTTATGATTTCATTTTATTTTAAGAGTCTTTTTCCTTCATCTTTAACTTATTAGCCATGTGAATGTTAACTAGCTAAATTTCATTAGTTTTTAGACAAAAAACTTATGAATATTTTGGATTTAATTTTGAGATTCAAAGTGTGTTACTTAAAAACTTGATGCATTGCTAAATCTCCATAATAGCAAACTAACGTGTAATATCTCTATTTAATTTGGTAATTTTTTAAAATTATCAATAAAAACTCAAATTTACAACCAAAAACACAGACTTAAACTTTACAACGAAAACACAAACTTAATCATAAATCCAACTTCTAAAAAGATAAGAAAAAAATATATATTTTAGTCACTTGTAAAGATATTTATTATAACTTACTTTTAAATTTACATGATTTTCGGATAAATTTACTAACAGGGTTGAGATATTGAGGTCTCTAATTAGTTAGTTAATTAATGTGTGTTTTTTAATTTTTTTCTCAAAACCAAAATTATATAGTTTTACGAATATTCTTAAGTTGAAAATATACTTGTTTCCCATTGCGCCCCAAGACAGGAAAGTCCTCCACTTTACCACTTCCACCTTCCTGCACCCAATTTAGATTTACCTAATAAGGTATTTCGAAAGGAAGGGTGGTCAGCCCCTCCTACCTACCTGACCACTCATTCCAAAAAAACCTAACACCTATCTAAACCAAATTATGGCTAGAGAACCCAACAATAATTGAAAAAGCAAAAAATGAAATCAATACCAACGTACCATGAAATCCTAGGAACCTGAAGAAACCCTTGAAACCGTTTCCACACCCCATAATTTTGAGAAATCCATTTATCAGTTAGTATTGAGGAAGTTATGGCATCATATTAAATTTTATGAATTTCTATTTAATGCTTGTTTTCTTTTTTATAATATTCTTTTAATGAACTAGTTTTTATTTTTAAATTCAATTTTTTTTTGTATATGTACATTTCCACAACTAGTAATCATGTTGATAAGTTTTTGGATATATGTTGTATGCAGGTTTAATGACTTCTTATATTTCTAGTGGTCTCACCACCCATCATCACAGATGAGTTTTATGATGATGGGTGGTGAGACCACTTGAAATGTAAGAAATCATTAAACTTGCACAAAATATACGTGTGAGACCACTTGAAACGTAAGAAATCATTAAACTTGCACACAGTATACATCCACAAACTTATCAACATTTTTTTCTTATTCATAACTATTTTATCATCACACTCTTTTTTAAACATAATTATGGTAATGTTTTTAACAATGTTAGATATTTTGGATGCCATCTCTTCAACATATTTCAATGATTTAACCAGACATTACCTCTTTAATTCAATTTATTCTTAAATTTCAATTACTTTCTTTAATGTTTGAAATAGTGATAGGAAGCCTTTCATTCTTTAACTTCATTTTTATATATATTTACATTAAAGTATTAATCATACTCTTAGTCTCAATCTTGTATAGTGTGAGATTAAAAGCAACTAGTGGGAGGTTTTCAAGTTTGTTGTCTCAATGAGCAATTATTAGGAGGGATGAACCAAGCCACCCTTCTCATTTATAACTCATATGACTTAAACTCTTCTATCCAGCTCTTCATCATTGCAATGAGTCATCAATATGTCGCACCACACCTTGAAATTTGAGAGGTTTGATCGCATGTGTAAATGTAATGATCCTCAATTTATATCTTATGGTTTTCTTACTATGAAATTTCCTCTTATATCTGACATTGTTTGGATGGAAAGCTTTCATTGCACATCCTTGAGGAAACGCCAGTTCCTCTTTCAAATTATATAGTTGTTTCCTCTCTTGTCAACCCACAAACACAGTCGTGATCCTGAACCTACAAATTCAGCCTTAACCTACAATTTTTTTTTCCCATTCATCGGTGTATTGGTAACAATGGGAAAGTTACTTAGACACAAGACAGTTAGTGGAAGGAAGTTGCACTAACATTGTCTCAATGTCATCTCTCTAAAAACTGTGGTTCTTCCTTAGCTATTCTACTTTGGTCTTTGACTTAATTTTAACCATCGGTTGCAGTTATGCCATGTCAATGTGCCTAATATTGATGAGGTGCTACTTACTATGAAACAAGGGGAAGAGTGAAAGCCACTTTTGAGTGGAATACTTAGCTAAATAGTTTTGGGTGTAGAGTTCACCAACCATCCAAAGCAAACTCCAGCAAACCAAACTAGAAATAATAGGAGAGAGAGGTTGTCTCTTAAATACAAACATAGTTGTTGTGTCGCTGCCTAGATACTAAACATGTGCCACACATTTCTCCAGTATGATGATCCTCAACTCTATGTGAAGAATCTAGACCATTGAATGGAGAGGATTGAGGACCATTTTAGCCTCCCATCTACCTAAAAGAGCTCTAGAAAACAAAACAAAGAGTAAATTGAGGTGGAACCTTGTGACTCCACTTAACTTTCATGATTTCCTTCTATTTTAAAAGTCGTTTTCCTTTATTTTTAACTTATTGATAGTCCAAATTTAATTAGCTAAATTTCATTAGCTTTTGGACAAAAACCTTATAAATATTTTAGCTTTAATTTTGAAACTCAAACTATATTAATAAAAAACTTAATATATTGTTAAAATTCCATAATAACCAACTAACCTGTAATATCTCTATTTAATTTGATATATTTTTTTTAAATTATCAATAAAAAAACAACTTTACAACCAAAAACACAAACTTAATCCTAAATCCAACTAAGAAAAATATGTATTTTAGTCGCTGGTAAAGATTTCCATATCGAACAGTGAGGGGGCAAGTATTGGATCCCGCAACCAAATTTGACGGCAACGAAATAGATGGCCCGGACTAAATATATGAATGGTCAGTTGTAGGAAGCGTCCAATTTCATTGCGTTGTTTTTGACTTGCTTACTTAGTTGGCCACGATTTGAATATGGCAGGTTGTTTGGTGAATAAGGATACCGGTCCATCCGTACGTTACGCGGTGTCATCGTCGCTTTATCCAATGATGACATCTTTAATTTTTTTTTATAATTTTGATAAAATTTGATGGAAATTTTTGGAAATCCCAAAACATATTTGAAAAAAAAAGTTAGTTTGACTTGCTTCATAATCAATATCTTATACAACAATAATATTAATAAAATTATATATAAATTTTAAACCATTATAATTATATAAATTGAATCCATAATAAATATCAGAAACAGTTATTCCATTATACCTTTCACATGGCTAAAACTTATAAAAACTACATAATAATTTTATTATTATTTTTTGATATAAAAAAAATAATATATATATTAAAATTAAAACAATATAATAAGACTTTTAAATAAGAAGTTTGACATTTAATTTGTAAATAAGTTTTGATTACAATATCGTTAATTAAGGCAATGGTTTGTCAATACAACATTTCCAAAAAACAAAATTTACTTCATATATCACTTTTTTAATTAATTAATTTAATTAAAAAACAATAAAAACATAATTAATTTGGAAAACAATCCTTATACACTATTATAAATATTCAAAAGCAGGGGATTGTTAGCTTTGGTCATTTTCTGGGAAATCTGGAAAGTTCGGAATCATCTTATTTTTGGTCTCAGCACAAGGGGAAAACTTAATCTATGAATCCATAGAACAGTGAATGGTATTAGATCAGAATGAGGACACCAAGGAAAATAAAAAGAAGAAGACAGAGAAGAGGAGAGTTTAGTTCAACTATCCAGTGGGGTTTTTTGATGGAAAAGCTCAAGGAGGAAGATGTGAGAGTGGCTTTTGCTTAAAATTGATAGAAGAGCAGGAATTCTCGATTCACTGGTATGTGGGAGAAGGAACAAGTATGAAAAGTTCTGGATTCACTGGCATGTGGGAGAAGAAACAAGTATGAACGCAGAAACAAGTATGAAAGCAGAAGCTATTGCTTTATGGGGCCTATTATGGTTTATCAAGTTCTTGGATATCCCTCAAGTACACATTTTTGGGGATTTCAAATGTATAATAGACCATGTTAAAGGGAAGAACAACATTCAACAAACTTCCCTACAAGGTTGGTTGAGACGTATAAAAAGTATGTGAAGTTCTTTCCAGAATTCATCATTGAGCACATCCACAGGGCACATAACAAATCTGTCCATGAATTATCGAAAAAGGGACTACAGGACGAGCACATCCACAGGGCACATAACAAGTCTGTCCATGAATTATCGAAAAAGGGACTACAGGACATGCATGCACATCATGATGAAAAAGGGAGGAGAGGAGACAAAAGTAGAAAATCTAAAAGTGTTGGTGAAGAGAGCTCAAAAAGACAAAACTTCATTGTAGATAAGTCCATATAAAATTCCTGTTTCTTTTTGTTTTAAGTTTTGTATAAATTTTTGTATCTGATTTTGTATAGAAATCATATAAGAAAGGACTACATAAAGTCTGTGATCTACAGAATGCAAATGCTCTGATCCATATATTAGACTCTGTGTAAATTGCAAAAATGGCTGAGAGTAAATAGTATCATTATGTTGTAACTATTACATAATAATTCAGATTGATGTAGTGGAGAAGGTTCTTCCCATGTAGTCAGGCTGTGAATTTTTCTCAAAATTTAAGAGGACAATATGTCTATCATAAAAATGCGTTGTTTTATCCATAATATTAAAACAAGATAAAAAAAAAAGATAAGATAAAAGATAAAATTTAAATTTCTTCTATTTACTAATAATTAAATTAAAATTCTATTCTAAAAACTAACATCATAATAAAATGAATTATTTAACTTTTTTCCATATCCAACTGTAAACTTTTGAAAATAAAAATATTCTGAAATCTATAATAAACCTACACACTGTAATTCTGAGATCTATATTTCAAACTAACCAGAACCGTCACATCAACCTAATCCATTCACACAATGTCGTTGTTCGCTGGAAATGACCCCTTTATTCAAAGGAAGGTTAGTTATTATTGGTTAGCGTATACCACACCTACACCACTGATATGATTAAGATCACGTGCTTACAAAATATTTCGTGATTTGATAGATTTTTTTTTTCTTAATTTATATTTGATTTATGTAAAGATTAGACCGACTACCTTATCTTTCAGGTAGTTAATGAAATTTACATATTTCAAAATAGTCACATGTGCAAGATAAATCCTTTGTTAAGACGATCAAATCTTAATTCAAAAAATTCAAATGTACACCGTTCAAAACCGTATAACTTTTCATGCGTGCAAGATAAATCCGTACACCGTTCAAAACGGTATAAATTTTCATGCGTGCAAGATAAATCCTTTGTTAAAACCGTCAAAATTTTAATTTACATTTTTAATTAGGGTAGTAAATATTTAAATTTAAAATTTAAAATAAAATATAATAATAATTTTTTTTATAAGTGTGTTTGGTAGTTCAAGTGGAGATGTCCGTGGAATGAAGCCTTACTGAATTGAAGATCTTGGGTTTGAATCTTTACTACCCTCCCCTTTGTGGGGTGAATATATGGACATGTAAAATCCGAAAATGAGAGCCCTGCGAAGCCAGAAAAACAAAAAAAAAAAATTATAAAAAAATATTAAATTATTTACCAAAATAATTAAAATATTATATTTGATCTAAAATTTTGTGATTTATAACTATTTTTGTGATCTAAGACTTTTGTGACAAACTAAATACAATAAAATTAAAATTAAATAAAATTAATTATTTTCGTTTGCTTATATTTAACTATTAATTTTCTAAAGTATTACACTGTATTTATCTGTTATATTGATGATGATGATGGTTAATGTCCACTTAGACTAAACTTTGGTATATCGGACCTAAAGAAACAAATTATTTAGTTTGATTTAAGATTTTATTCATATGCTCAAAAAGCTTGGAGAGAAGCCTCCCAAGCTCACTATAATTTTGACATCGTAAAAGGCTAGGATGGTCATTATTGCAACAAAGATTATGAAATTGAGCTCTAATGTGGTTGTACGCGGGGCACTCTAAGAGGAAGTGATTTTCATCATCGATGTTCATATTCTCACAGAGATGGAAGATCCTTTCCATCCATGATGTTTTAGGAATTGCCCAATGACTTGTTTCACTATGGAGCTCATGAGAGTTTGTTCTAATCTTGGCTATATTAATTTTCTTCGTTGAGCTAGTTAAAACATAGAGATATTTTTGATCTTCTAGGGTGGGGTTGATGACCTCCTTATAATATCTTAATTTTCTTTTAACTCCTAAATCTTTCTCACACCACATTTTTTCTTTGAACTTAAAAGTAACAATATTTTTAATGTTATGAATGTTTTGCAATGTAGCATTCTTGTCGATCTCCCAATGGTTTAACCAGGTCTTGGTGTCTTTATACCAACCTCATTTGAGCCTTAGGTGGCTTTGGTTGGAATTTAAAGCCGGCTTAGGAAGTCTATGGTCTCCTTTGTTATTGAGTTTGTGCTTTTACAACAGAAACCTAGTCATAGCTAGGCTCCTGATAGGGGAAAGACCCACTTCTATAAGGAGAATAAGATAGGGTATATTGCTTTTAATTTTGAGGTTATATGTTATAATACATTTCTGGATTTCCTCCATCTTTCTCCAAAATTCTCTAGAGATGTTGCAACCCTAAAGCTCACATCCATATAAGATAACAGGAGTGACTAAAGTTTCAAAGAGGAACTTCTTTCTATCCCACATTACAAGGTTTGTCATTTTATAATTATTTTCAAGACCAAAATAAGCTTTCCAACCCCCATTAATCCTTTTCTCAATGCTATAGTTCCAGTTGATCTTGTGATGAATATCAATTCCTAGGTACTTGTAAGAAGACACTTCCTCCAAGTTACTATTGTCATACATAAAATTAGCATCCTTCTTGGATTTGATAATCATAACTTTTGTTTTTTAGTGTTAACAGTCATACCCATGGTAGAGCAGAAATCCTTAAGAAGTCTAAGTTGCTTATCAAGATTAGATGGGCATCTTGTGAGAAGAACAATATTGTCAGCATAGCGAAGAAGGATGATGACTATCCCAGCTAAGATCATGCCAGCACAGCCTTCTTTCTCTAAACAACCTTCTAGCTTACCGATGTAAATGCCAAATAGGGTAGGGGAGAGGATGCAACCTTGTTTAACTCCGATGTTACACTTAATATCTTTCGACCACCCCTTATTACTCTTTAACTTGGCAATTACATTCTCGTATAGCCTTATAGCGGCAACTCTCAACTCGAAAGGACCATTTAGCTCTTCTAATCTATTCCATAGGTTGTTTCTAGGAACCATATCGAAAGCCTTTCTAAAATTCACAAAGAAACAAAAGGGATTGGATTTATCATTGCAGCATTCCTCCACAATGATCCTAAGCGTAACAACGTGGTCCGTTGTTGAGTGTTTCCTTCTAAAACCCTCTTGGCCTTTAGCCTGCTTACCTTCACTTTCAAGTCATATGCTCAACATCTTTTCCAAAATAACACCATATAACTTGGCTAAGAGAGGGTTGATCATAATTGTTCGATAATTAGAGGGGTTATTTGTATCCCCACTTTTAAAAATAGGGATAATGAGGCTCTGAATCCATGGTTTAGGGAACACTTGCTTGACCGCTTGATTGAAAATCTTGTGTATGTGGGGGATGAGGACAAGACCTCAAATTTTAAGATTTCCACCTGGTTTAGCTTTCCCATTTGCCACGCGTTTAAACCCAAAATCAATTTCTTTTAGTGAGAAAACTTTTTTCATTGTGAGAAGGGTTTCAAAGTTATCCATGACATTTGGAGATTCATAAAGCTTTTTAAGATAGGAATTCTAGTCGTGTAAAGCAATTTTATTATTATCTTTAGTTTTCCTAGTTAGAATCCGCCTCTAGAATTTCTTAGGAGCTACCTTAGAGAGGTGTAAGAGATTCTCTTGTCTTTTACAAATATACTGCATTTTTTTTTTTTTTTAGTTAGGGCTTTGTATATTTTTATTTTGCCAATTTTAAGAGATTCATCAACAACTTCCTTAATTCTTCTCCTCTCATTTTTACAATCTTTTTCATACCATGGGTTGGTATTGTTATTTCATTTATTACTTGAAACTTCAATTGAGAACTTGTTAATAGAATATGAGAGGGTTGTAGTAAAATTATAATAGAGGTCTTCTATGTTATCTATACTAGATAAAAGAAGCAAATTAGTTTTTAATTCATTTAGAAAGAGATCGTTTTTATTTCTATTAAAGATTAAGTTCTTTTGGCTATAAGGATTATCTTCTATGTGATCTCTATGCATGACAAAATTGAGAGTTATAAGTAAAGGCCTATGAGCAATGTCAGGTTTGTGGTCGTTTTAGATGTCAAAATTTATTATTTCGTTGTATAAAGGGAGATTGAAAATAACATAGTCTACCACGTTGTTACCAAGTCCATGGATGCAGGTCATTTGGCTTGAATTGGGCCACTTCTTTAGATCGTTGCAATCCTGAGCACTACAGAGCTAGTCTACCATGCTGCTACCAAGTCCATGGATGCAGGTCATCTGGCTTGAATTGAGCCACTTCTTTAGATCGTTGTGATCCTGACCACTACAGAGCTTGATTAGCTCCGACCTAAACAAATTCTCCCTGAGGTCTTCAGAGCTCCTTTTGCACTGGCTAGCCAAAGTAAGGTCTTCGTCTAACTAAAGAGGATCAGGGTTGGAATGATTGCTTAGAAGAATAACTTGGTTGCTTGAAGTTAGAGCATTAAAGTCGCCCATTAAAAGGATATTACCTTCATTCCTTAGGCTAGAAATATCATTCTCTAAATCATTGTAAGGACTATTTTTATCTAGATTCTTTTTCTTATAGAAGTTAAAATTGTTGGGGAGGGGGGGGGGGCAATAACAAATTGCTATGCATGTCTTTTTATCATTAATGTCAATGATATCTATCCAACTATATTGGTTGTAAGGGTCGTTTTTATAAATCCTAACATGCAGGAACATGTTCTTCTTATGTAACAAGCTATACCCCCAATGCCTCTACGGGAGGATCGCTTGTTCCAGGTAGACCATAGTGCAAAGCCATCTATGTTAGGGACCCTAGATTCATCGTGCTCCCAAGTTTCAACAAGCAATATAATATCAAAATCATTCGAGATCCAACTTAGCTTGGGGCCTTTGTTCCATGGAAAGCCCCGATAATTCCTTTTAGACTTGAGGTTTTACTAAGTATGTCATACTTATGGTCAGTAGATCTCACCTTTATTCGGATCAACCTCCCTTTATTCTCAGTTAATTTCCTCAACCTTGTTTCTTTTGTGAGACACGTTGTTTCAATTTGTAATCTATTATGTAATTATGTCTGGGCTATGGCTAAAGTATCCTCGTCTACCTCCTCTTTCAAACCAAAGATTATAAGGTTCAAGGCCCTTTTGTTACGCTCATGGTCTAATTCTATCATTTTTTTCATTTCATCTTTAATTGGTTTGATATCTAATTTACTTGCCACACTATTTAGGGTGAGGATGGCTATTAACTTTTTCTTCTAGTTCTTTAATCATGTCATTCATTTTAAGACTCTCTAAAGTATCAACATCTCCTTGCTAGGATGTTTGGTTCGTATCTTGGTTTTGTTTTTCTATAACCTGTAACCTAGTCTCCATTGCCTGTATTTTATTCTCCAATAGTTCTATTTTATTTTCTATTTGTTTTTGGATCTTGTCTTCAAGAGATACAAATATATTTTTCAGCATGGCTTCTAACTCTGTTTGTAGCTTGACTTCTCTTTCTTCTCTATGTTTCTCTAAATACTCTGTATACTCATAAAGGCTCTATAGAGTAATTGTGCTAGGTTTACCTTTGGTAATCTTTGGTAGTTGTGGTGAATTATTTATATTTGAAAATATATGAGCAGATATGTATTAGAAAAATATAAGGAATGTGTGCACCTGATATCAGCAAACCGGACCTCAGACCACATGTGCCCCAGACAAACTGCAGCCCACAAACCAGATTGGATCTAGAAAGATGAATGGTTGAGACCGTAAAGATTGGAAAAGTATTTTGAAAAATCGCACTGCAGACCCGATAGACCACAAGAGAAATCACTTTAGATCAAACTTGGCACATTAATGCTTCTACTTCGCTGGTTTGGAGAGCCTCTTAGCAAAAAAATTGAATTCTCTGTGTTTGGGATGATGCCCTAGAGATAACCGAGAATCAATACTTCAGATCTGTATATATGCGAAACCATAGAAATGAAACGGCCTCGCTAATCACAGATCTAATATCTGGTTCAAAGGCGGAATAATCCTCACTAATCCTCACTAAGCAAGCTCAAAAGACCCCACCATTAACTGCAAACCTTCGCCCAGGAAGATGGTGCAACCCAATCATTCAAAAACTAAACCAAAAATTTCTTAAGAAAGCCACAATACTTTAAGTTTGAGCAGAACCATCTTAATAAGGTATGCAATTTCAAATAATAAATTACAAGTAAAATCACTTCAAATCAAACTTTACACATTAATGCTTCTGCTTCGCTAATTTGGAGAGTCTCTTAGCCAAAAGATTGAATTCTTTATGTTTGGGATGATGCCCTATATTCCCTCACTCGAATATGCTTTTATTAAAAAAAGAAAACCATATTCCCATCACTGGAATATGCTTTCATTAAAAAAAAACTACATTCTCATCACTCGAATATGGCTTTATTAAAAAAAAAAACAACAAAAAAATAATTAATGTGAAATTTATAACAATATGAATGAGTGTATATGTCAAAATAATTATTATTAGTTCGCCTATACAACATCGACACCCAAAATATGATTTGATGGGATATTTTTTTAATTTATCCTTTGTTAAAACAATTAACTTTTAATTCACAGTCTCAATGGGTTGTTATTCAAGTTTTTAATATTTAAATTTAAAAATAATTTTATTTAAATAAAATATATTTTTTAAAATAAGATAGAGAAAAATTATTAATATAAAATTAAGTATAATAAAATTGTGTTATAAAAAGTTTATTTATCAAAAAAACTTAAAATATGATCTTATTTCATATTAATGTTATTTAATTTTTCCCATTTGATATTTGTTGTACGTATTGTACGTATTATGGTTATCATAATATTTGTATATATTTATATTAACTTCTTATCAAGTGTTAAGAGGGATCAATTTTTTTGAGATGCAATTTTTTTTTAAGTGTAAAATTTGAATAAATGTTTTAACTTGGAGAGATTTGATCTCTCTCCACAGTTGATAAATCTTAGGTTAATATGAATCTATTCTAGTTACTTATATAGATGACATGTATCAATTCCATGTTAAACATGAAAAAAGTAACACCTAGCCTTTATCTTGAGACACACACTAATAAAATGTTTTAACCATCATTTTTTTCCATTTATTATAACATACCCATAAGTTAAAAATATATCATCATATTAAAAAAAAAAAATTGTAATTAAAAACATAACTATGCATAAATTCAACGTTAATACCAAGACTATAATTATATTTAATTCAACATGCAGGGTTAAACCCAGACGTTGTTGGTTATAATATAGTTTACTTAACTAAATTTCAAACTTGGTCCAGCACAACATATTGTTCATAAATGTATTTACACTTTAAAAACATAAGAGGAGGCTTTTACGAGACACTTGTCCCTTCATCATTTTAAAAGAGTATGTACGTGCTTTGGCATTTAAACCTGACTGTATAGTTGTCTAACTTCTAAGCGTTACTACTACCTGATCTCACACAATGCATTAATAACTTGGTTGTCAATTTGGCCTAGGTGGAGACCTTTCCTGGCTGGAGCCTTTATTGCAGTACCACTCCATTGTTGTCCTCGGGACTAGATTCAGATCGATGACTCTCCTTTGTTGTTTGGATCACATGGTGGAGATGCCTTCCCGAGTTTCTATGCCTTGACAAACTTAATTCATCTCTATCATTCTTCCCTTTCTGGAGTTGGAGACTGCAGCTCAGAAGGGTTTTGCCTTACTTAGGTGCTCATGGGTTCTTTCATTCGAAATGCACTGTAAAACTATTTGTTTTTGTCGAATCATGGCTTCTGGCTGTCTCTGGCCTCTATGGAAAATGTATCGACCTCTGGTTTGGCATTCTTCCGCGTCGAGGGTTTGCTCCAAAGTCACTTCATCAGGTAATGTTCATGGTTCTTGACTGTTACTCTATATTATTTTCCTGTGGACGCCTTTATATGGCTTCTAACTGCCTTTGGCTTCTTGGCAGGTGTGGTGGCCTTCATTTTGATACTTTGTTGTGATGAGGGTTTGCATAAGAAGTTTCAGCTAGGTAATTACTGAATTGTTTTTCCATGATTTCACATGCAACTACTTTTTTATCGTTCATTTTTCTTTCACCTATTAATCTGATTACTCCTCCTAGTTGGGCTGGAGGGTTTTACAGGTCTTCATGTATTGTGTGGTATGCGGGTGGGATATCTTTCTTGGAATGCGTTAAATCTCTTTCGGGTACTACATTTCTTAAGGTTTCTTATAGTTTGGGGTTTTAGCTCCCATAGGGCTCTATTTGGTCTATATTGAAAGTACTAGACAAGTCGGCCCTTAAGGGCAACAGGCGGTGGCATAATTTACGATGGGTTTCCTCTATGAAGATTATTGTTTAGGTTATGAGTTTCGACAGCTTCTTCCACTATCTTTTAAGCGAATATATATATTTTTTGTTTATTTTGCCAGAGGGATTTCAATCCGGCCTATCCAATTCTACTATTGGTTAGCCAGTTGTGCAGTTGTTTTTCTAAGAACCTATAGTTCTTAATATTATAGTTTTCATTATGACTGTGTAATGCGTCGTGCTATTTAAATGTTCAGCATTTCCTTGTTCTTTTGTTTCTTGTTAATATAGTTTAGCAACTTTAGTTATCGTACTAATTGCATTGATATGGTAAAGGGTATTTGCCCAAAACCGTGAGGGTAGTATAATGAGATTATTTAATCATGTCGTGTATTGTATATCTCGTTTTTATTACATCTATTGTTTCCTTTATTCTATTTCGTGAATGCTAAATCAATATGTTTATACCTTAATGCTTGTTTTGCTTCATCCCTGTTACTTAGGGTTTAGCAAGGGTTTTAGTATTCTATTGTTCTTCAAAAGAGGAAATTTTTGTAGTTTATATTTATTCTCTCACAGCTAGATTCGATATTGAATCATACTCGTTTAAGACTATTTGCCAGTATTGAAATATGCTTATTTTAATTCTGCCATATGTTCTTTAATAAGAACATTTTAAATTATTTCCAATACTGAAATATACTTGTTCAATTCTGCCATATGTTCTTAATAAGAACTACTAAATTTCGATGGCAAATTCTTTTACTAGTTTATATGTTATTTCCATTAATCCATTAATTTCGACATGCTAATACAATGGCCTACACATATATTTATGTAACAAAGTATAGCATAATTCTGATTACTTCTAGGAAATTTTACTTATCTGGTCCAAGCTTTCCAGACTTAGCCTACAAATAAACCTTGCTGCTCAATATTTTACCTCCCAACCTTAAGACTACTACTTGCTATAGTCTTCCCCTAAGCTGTTCTTGTACACAGGAACCCTTTCTTATTTTTCTAATATGAGATCTTAATTGTCTCACAACCATATGGTCCACACCAGATGTAGCTACCTGACCTAACTGGACCAGACGTTGCTACCAAACGTAGACTCTGCCTGACATATCAACGCAGATTATCATTTTTCTCTTGTCTTCTCTTTTTTCTTCTCCTTGATCTCAGATACCCTTATCAACTTGATCTTTCTTGAGTAAATACCCAAGAAATCAAACGTTGCTACCAGACATAGCTATAGATGACATAGCTATAGAACTTTTCCTGACATCTTAGCACAGATTATCATTTTTCTTTTCTCTTCTCTTTTTTCTTCTCCTTGATCTCAGATGCCCCTATCATCTTGATTTTTCTTGAATAAATACCCAAGAATTAGTTGGGGCAGATAATTGTCTCCCTAACTACTTATAAGTAAAAACAAAAACAAAAAATAGTATTTACAAATAACTACTAAGTCATTTTCTGCATAATTAATCCAAGAAACAGTTTTATAATTAAAGAAAAAACAAATTATTTGATTTGCAATAAATTAAATATTTACATAATTTAGAGATATCACATTTATTTTACATATTCTATATCTATTTACAGTAAATCTTTTTTATTATTAATATTTTTATTCAGATATTATATATAAATTATAAATTCTATATTACATATTCTATATTTATTTACAATAAATATTTTTTATTATTAATATATTTGTAATTTAGAGTCTATACATGACAAGACAAAAATTAGTTGGTGGAAAGAAATTGCACCAGCACTCTCTCAATGTCTTCTCTCACAAAACTCTGGTTCTTCCTTAGCTAGCCTACTTTGGCCTTTGCCTTAATTTTAACCATTGGTTGCAGTTATGCCATGCCAATGTGTCTGCTACCGAAGAGGTGCTACTTGCTTTGAAGAGGGAAGGAGTGAAAGACCACTTTTGAGTGGAATCAGTATCAGTATAGTTGTGGGAATATACTTCAGCAACCTCCAAAATTTAAATAATAGGGGAGAGAGGTTGTCTCTTAAATACAAACATAGTTGTTTGTGGTAGTTGCATAGATCCTAGACACATGCCATACATGCGAGGTAGAATCAATACTTTCATGTAATTGAATTGTATTGGCACATGAATATTTTGATAGGGAAGGTGTTGTTGGATAGAAATGAGATTATTATATATATATATATAATATATACTTTACACTTTATATGAAGAATCTAGGTCATTGAAGGGAGAGGATTGAGGACTATTTGGACCTCCCATCTAACTAAAGGAACTCTAGAAAACAAAGCAGAGTATATTGAAGTGGAATCTTGTGACTCCACTTAACTTTATGATTTCATTTTGTTTTAAGAGTGTTTTTACTTCATCTTTAACTTATTAGCCGTGTGAATGTTAACTAGCTAAATTTCATTAGTTTTTAGACAAAAAGCTTAATATGAATATTTTGGATTTAATTTTGAGACTCAAAAATGCATTGCTCAATCTCCATAATAACAAACTAAAGTGTAATATCTCTATTTAATTTTGTAATTTTTTAAAATTATCAATAAAAACTCAATTTTACAACAAAAAACACAGATTTAAACTTTACAATGAAAACACAAACTTAATCATAAATCGATAAATCCAACTTCTAAAAAGATGAGAGAAAAATATATATTTTGGTCGCTTGTAAAGATATTTATTACAACTTACTTTTAAATTTACATGATTTTCAAATAAATTTACTAACATAGTTAAGATAATGAAATCTCTAATTAATTAGTTAATTAATGTGTGTCTTTTTATTTTTTTTCTCAAAACCAAAATTTATAGTTTTAGGAATATTCTTAAGTTCAAAATATATTTGTTTTCCATTGCGCCCGGGGACAAGAAAGTCCTCCACTTCCACCTTTCTGCACCACTTACCATGAAAATGAAATCCTAGAAAGCTTAAGAAACCCTTGAAACTATTTCCACACCCCATAATTTAGAGCAATCCATTTATGGGTTAGTATTGAGGAAGTTATGTATTAAATTTTATGAATTTATATTTAATATTTGTTTTGTTTTTATTTTTATGATATTTTTTAATGAATTCATTTTTATTTTTAAATTCAATTTCTTTTGTATATGTACATTTCCACAACCTGTAACTATGTTGATAAGTTTTTGGATATATGTTATATGCAAGGTTAATGATGTCTTACATTTCTAGTGGTCTCACCACCCATTATCATGGATGAGTTTTCTGATGATGGGTGGAGAGATCACTTGAAATGTAAGAAATCAATAAACTTGTACACAACATACATTCAGAAACTTATCAACATTTTTTTCTTACTCCTGACTATTTGATTCACTCTCTTTTAAACATAATTATGGTAATGTTTTTAACCATGTTATATATTTTAGATTCCATCTCTCCACCATATTTCAATGATTTAACCAGACCTATAAAATCACAACCAATGTTTTTAACCATGTTATATATTTTAGATTCCATCTCTCCACCATATTTCAATGATTTAACCAGACCTATAAAATCACAACCAAATAGTTTTGGGAGTAGAATTCACCAACCATCCCAAACAAACTTCACGGGGCCAAACTAAAAATAATAAAAGAAAGATATTGTCTCTTAAATACAAAATTGTTGTGTAACAGTCTAGATACTAGATATGTGCCACACATTTCTCCCGTATGATAATCTTCAACTTTATGCGAAGAATCTAGACCATTTCTCCTGTAACCAAACTTGATTGCAACGGCGCGGACTAAGTCTATGAATGGCCAGTTAAAGGAAGCTTCCAATTTCATTGCATTGAAAATTAGTGAGTTGAATGAGCTTCCAATTTCATTGCATTGAAAAATAGTGAGTTGAATCTTTGGTTTGTTTTGTCCAGACGCCTTTGTTAGTCTGACATTTCTGTATCGAATAGTGACGTGGCAAGTATGGTATCCCGCAACCAAATTTGACCGCAACGAAATAGATGGCGCGGACGCGTCCAATTTCACTGCATTGTTTTTGCCTTGGTTAGTGAATTGGCGAGGATTTTGAATGGCAGGTTGTTTGGTGCATAAAGATAGCGGTCCATCTGTATGATCTGTATGTATGTCAAGCAGGTGACGTCATCGCTCGAATGTAATAATGACATTTTTAATTTGTAAATAGGTCCATTTGTATCATAGGATCTATATGTATGTCAAGTAGGTGACATCATCAATGACATTTTTAATGCAGTAGTCGATAACGCGACTTTTTAAAAGTTTTTCTGGCGGATTTTTCCGGTCAAATTCCGGTAGCAATTCATTGGAATCCCAAGTTTGATAGCTAGTTTCTGCACAATCAATGGCTCACGGAGGTTTTCCAGGGCGCTGAATCCAAATATGCAGTTAAAAAACCATTTTAACTGCTAAAAATCGAGATTTAACCTCATTTCTTCCGCCGGATTCAGTCACCGGAATCTCCAAAAAGTCGCATTATAGACAACTCCATTTTTAATTTGTAAATAGGCATTGTTATAATATTATGAGTTAATATAATAATTTGTTAATAATTTATGTTCAAAAATTATAACTCATTTCATATATCATTCTTTTTAATTAATCAATTTAATTAAAAACAATAAAAATATTAACTAATTTAAAGATTAATCTATATAAATTATTATAAATATTCTAAAATATTAAATAGAATTTTTATTTTTACTATTTACCTAATAATTATAATAATTAAATTAAAATTCTAAAAATTTTATTTCAAAAATTAACATAATTAATAATTAATAATTAAATTAAAATTCTAAAAATTTTATTCCAAAAATTAACATAATAATAAAATTAATTATTTAACTTTTTTCATATCTAACTATAAAATTCTAAAATCTATAATTCAAAACTAACCAGAAGCGTCACATCAACCTGATCCATTCACACAATGTCGTTGTTCGCTGCAAATGCTCCCTTTCGTCAAAGGAAGATTAGTTATTATTGGTTAGCGTATACCACACCTACACCACGGATATCGTTAACATCATGTGCTTACAAAATATTTATATTTCGTGATTGGATAAAATATTATTCTGTTAATCTATATTTGATTAATGTAATGATTATAGTAAGTACCTTTCTCTCCATTCCTGCATATGAAAGATTAGACCAACTACCTTACCTTTAAGGAGAAAGTAATAAAATAATGAAACTTACACATTTCAAAATAGATATATTTTGACATGTGAAAGATAAATCCTTTGTTAAAAGGATGAAATCTTAATTCAAAAAATTCAAATTTACACCGTTCAAAGCCGTATAAATTTTCATTCGTGCAAGATAAATCCTGGTTAAAACATCAAAATATTAATTCACAGTTTCAATTAGGGTTATAAATATTAAAGTTTTAAATTTAAATAAAATGTAATTTTTTTTTTTTTTTATAAAAAATAAAAATTAATTATTTATAAAATAATTAAAATATATATTTGATATAAGATTTTTATGGTTCATAATTATTTTTGTAATAGTTTTAGACAAATCATATAAAACAATGATTGATGGTCAATTTTTGAATAATAAAATTCATTTTTCAAATAATCAAAATATAATTATTTTATATTAATGTTAATTAATTTTTAAAATTTTTTGTTATTGTAATTTTAGATGATGATTATGATAATATTAAATATTATATTAAATAATTTAATATGTTTTTCTTTTAAGAAAATCTATTATGATAATCTATGTCTATAGGGACTTGAGGGACTTGAGCCTAAGTGGATGGGATGGCAAACCACCATTCCAACCACTTTAGCTAAACACCTATTGACTTTAATTGTTTTATTTTACATAATATATAATTTTTGTCCCAAAAAAAACTTTACAATTTAGTATAAGACCTGATGTATAAATATAATGTAAGAAAGTATATATATCAACATTATTTATCATCTTTCTATGTAGGTTAAAATTATAATATTGTATAATTTACAAATATTTTACCATTAATTTATTTAACGTATATAACTTTTATTATAATATGTAATTTATAACTATAAGTTAGGATGAATCTTTGGACAAATGTAAGTTGATGTATTTTATAATTCATTTTAATTTTTTTTTTTTTTAAGATATGTTCTCTTTTGCATGACTATTAATAAGTTGTAATTTTAATTGATTTTTCTTGAAAATTATTTTCATTAAATCATTTATTTGAAAATTAAATAAATATTTAGTTTGTATTTATGAAAACAATATATATATACAGAGAATAATTATTATAATTAGAATTTTATTTATATAAAGAAAATGAGAGTATTTTCACATTATTTTTATAGTATTTTAAGTAAATTTATTATAATGATGAAGAAAATTGAGTAATATATTTAAATAAGAATTGATATAAAGATTTGATTTCGTCATATTTATCTTTTATTGTATAATTGTGAAATTGAAGACTTCTTATCAGTGAAATAACATGTAAATATTTAACTTTATCAAATTGACATGATTTAAAAAGGATAAATTTATTTTTCAACTTATTTAAAGAATTGAAATAAATATTACTTAAACACATGTGTCTCCAATATACAATTGAAATATTACTACCTCGCTAACTTCCAAAAATGATAAAAAATATAATTTTGCATAAAAATTAAATTTTAATATGAAAAACTTAGTTCTCTCCGTGTGTGTGTATATATATATATATATTAAAAGTTACACAGTTTAGATTAAGTTATGCCCAGTGAACATACATACCTCTTAAGTTTTGTGAAAATTTACAAGGAAATATATTGCATTTAATGGAAAATTGAGAAATTAAATGGCACTAATTATTTTTACAAAAAATATAATTAAGGCAACAACATAATTCTCTACATAATCAAAATTCACAATGCTTATATGAATTTTGAGGATTGCAATACGATAAAAGAGGAAAAACTTGAAATTTCATAGCCACATTTGGCCAAAAAGTGTAACCCATCTTCATGCATTCACCCAATAATATTATTGATATATAAAGAAAGTTTAAAATTAAACATTTTTATAATTTTTATATGTTTTTCGAAAAACTTGAAATTTCATAGCCACATTTGGCCAAAAAGTGTAACCCATCTTCATGCATTCACCCAATAATGTTATTGATATATAAAGAAAGTTTAAAATTAAACATTTTTATAATTTTTATATGTTTTTCTAACCAACTCAGTGATGTTGGATATACTGTAACTTACACACACAATTCAAGACTTAGATTTTTTTTTTTTTTTAATTATTGATGTAAATGGGATTTTATAATTTTATTTTTTGAAATTATTATTCTTTTCAAAGAGTTTTATAAGTATTAATAGAGATATTAAACTTTAAAATATAAACTTTTTATGACATTATTTTATTTTTATTGTATTAATTTACAAATTTTGATATATTAATTTATAAAAAATAAATATAATTGAGTCCCAAGGGTTAGCTCAATCAGTCAAGTCATTGTCCTTAAATTACATTTGCTATTGAGAAGTCATGGGTTATGTGGTTGAGCCAACAAGAAATGCTCCTTTAAGGCTCACCTAGTATGAATATTCAAAGATTTATAAGTATTAATAGTGATATTAAACTTTAAAATATAAACTTTTTATGACATTATTTTATTTTTATTGTATTAATTTACAAATTTTGATATATTAATTTATAAAAAATAAATATAATTGAGTCCCAAGGGTTAGCTCAATCAGTCAAGTCATTGTCCTTAAATTACATTTGCTATTGAGAAGTCATGGGTTATGTGGTTGAGCCAACAAGAAATGCTCCTTGAGACTCACCTAGTATGAATATTCAAAGATTTATAATACATTTTATTTTTAGAATTATTTTATTTAAAGAAAATATATAATAAGATAAATATTACTTATGTAATTTAAATTAAATGTAATATTAAAAGTTTTTATTTTTTATTTTATAAGCATAAAAACATAAATAAAAATATAATAATGATTTAATATATATGAAGGTCACAATGTATAGATATTATAAATCAGTATGGATCCATCTTATTCTCTGATCTATATTAACTCTGGATTTATGAACCTAGAGAAAATCAACTATTTTTAGTGATTTTAGATTTAAAAAAATATATTCACACTTAATATATCAAAAATTAAAATAAATCTAAACTTAAGTATTTTTAATTTTTAAAAATATATTACTCTCACATATTACACTAGAAAATAGTTATCGCACTTAATATAAAGACTTTGTATATTTATAATTTATTTTTATTTTTTAGAGATAGGTTACTCTTTTGCACGAGAGTTAACAAGTTCAATGCAATATTCCATTCGTAACCCGCGTAGCCGTGTTGTACCAAACTTAATACATTATATTATCTGTCTATTATGTTTAATACATATAATATAATAGTCAAATAATTGGGTATCGCATTATGATATTATAATTTTAATTGATTTTTCTCGACAAGCCTTTCGTTAAATAATTTATTTGAAAAATTTTCAAACAATTTGTTTGTTTGTATTTATTGAAAACAACTTATATTCCAAGATAATAATTATTATAATTATTAATTATATAAGAAATGGGTGTATTTCACATTATTTTCTTAATAATAATATATATATTATATAAAAAAATGAATGAAAAAAATTGTGTATATATATTTAAAAATCGGTATAATATAAAGAAAATGAGAGAGTATATTCCAGATTATTTATATATATATATAATTAATAAAATAAATAAAAGATGAATGAAAAAAATTGTGTAATCATATTTGAGTAAAAACTGATATAAGGATATTTCCATGTTGTTGATGTCACTACTGTAATAATGTATATGTTGATATTTTTGGAAATTATAGAAACATTATTATCAACCATAGTTTATATCAATTTTATAATTTTTATTTTTATTTTTGTAAATTGTGAAATTGAGAATATATTATGAGTGTGATATTCAACTTATTAAATTGACATAAATCTATGTGAATCGTTTAATTATAGTGGTTATAGTGTCTGTGAATCACTCAGTTAACAAATATAATTCAGAGTGTATTTTAGAAGTGCAAAAAAAGTAAAAAATAGGAAATTTGAATCAATTGTTTTCCTGCAAATGCTTGGTTTGATGAGGAATGCAAAATGACAAGGAAAACCTTGAAAAAGGCACGCGAGGAGAAGATGAATGTAAAGTTATATGAGTAGATTTTAAAAAGGAAAAATGATGAGTTCATGCAAACAAGGCAAGAAGAGTTAATATATCTAGGCAAGAGTAACCCAAAACTTCTTTGGCAGGAACTTTGACCAAGGAAGAAGCAAATTGAAAATAATATTGCAGCCAATCAATGGTTTGACTATGCAAGACAATTTTATGAGAAAGAATCACAAGATGAGCCTCCTCCCAGGATCAACACAACTAAAAAAACTTTTCATATTACAGGAAGGGGAGGCATGAATTAAGAAGTTGAAAAAAGGAAAGGCAAAGGACTTGGTTGAACTTCAAGCAGAATATCTAAAGTGGGGAATGAACATTCTTGCACCGCACATCACAAATATATTCAACAATGTCATTCGGCAAGGATCCCAAGAGATTGGACAACTAGTCTAGCAATATGCCTTTTTAAAAGTGGAGACATTAATAATCCTTCCAACTACAAAACCATTATGATGAATCCTTTGTTTGCAAAGCTCTTCAGCACCATGGTAGAAAATAGAATCAATAAGTGGGCGAAATTAAAAGAAAAGAGGGCAAAAGTTCAAGCAGGTTTTAGGCCGAAACATTCTAGAGTAGATCATGGTATCAGGTTGAGACACATTATTGAAAATGTTTGGGGGGCAAAAGAAGAAGTATCTTGTTTCTTTGTTGACTTTAAAAAGGCATTTGGCACAGTGCCTAGAGATAAGTTGTTGAGTAGAATGGAAGAACTTGAAATTCTTTTGCATTATAAAGTTGATGTCCATAGGTTTTATGAAGAGGTGAAAGTCAAAATTAGAACTTTAGCAGACATTTCAGAAAGTTTTAGAAGTGACATCAGAGTCAAGCAAGGTTGCCCTTTATCCCCTACTCTTTTTTGTTTATATATTGATAAATTGGAAGAGTTGCTAAATCTGTAAGGTGTGGATGGTGTTTGTGGGGGGGCTTTGTGATAAAGCTTCTTTTATATGTCACTGACCTTGTATTGGTTGCTAAATCATCCCAGGAATTGCAGATGCACCTATATGCCCTTAACAGTTTTGTAAAGCAGTGGGGATGCAAGTCAATACCAACAAGACCAGAATAATGATTTTCTCAAACAAAAAGAAGTAAAGCCAATATACGTTCTTCTTTGAAGGCAACATTCTTGAAGAAGAAAATGAATACAAGTACCTCACGGTTGATTTCAACAAGCAGCTTAATTGGGAGGACTGTAGAAAGAAGAGAAATTTAGGAGGGTGGAAAACATTATATGCTCTTCAAAATAGAGGTAGAGTGGTAGAGTAACTAAAAAGAATTGAACAAATGGGAGGAGGTAGATAGCCTAAAGTTATCTTCGATGAAGGAATGAGTGAAAGAAATAAATCATGGATAAGACAAAACAAGAAATGGATGCAAAAATGGAATATTTACCTCAATGTTTGTCTCACAAATAGTGAGGAGTTAAAAATTTTGTCGTGGAGAAGTTTAGTAAGCTTATATAGGGAAAAGAGTTGGGTAGAAAGAAGAAGTACTGCGTTCAGGATTTCAACCCCACTTGTGATCTCCAACAAAAGATTACTTTGGAGCTAGAATTCCATGGAGAGCAAAGATTCTTATTGCTCAATTAAGAACTAACTCACATCGACTTCAATGCGAAACAGATCGGTGGAAAAGACTTAAAGAAGCTTGGGAAGAACAAGTGTGTACTTTTTGCACTTCTGGGACAGGTCGATGGAAAAGACTTAAAGAAGCTTGGAAAGAACACGTGTGTACTTTTTGCACTTTTGGGACATTGGAATCGGAAAAACATTTCATTTTGGAATGCGATGCTTTGACATCAGAGATAGTTACACCAATAGGTTAACATTAGTTCCTTCAGAGATAGTTACAACAATAGGTTAACATCATTTCCTTCGCATTGCCTTTTTTAGTGAGGACACTCTTAGAAGTTTGGGTCAGCTCATCATTAATTTGAGTAATAAAAAGATTGAATTGCAAAAAACAAAAAGTAAAGAAACTGATAGCCCTATAAACTATTTCAATGTAAAGACTCCTCAAAATTTAAATCAACTCGTCATTAATTTGAATAATAAAAAAATTGAATTACAAAAAAAATATAATCTTATAAACTATTTCTAATATCATGGAGTTAAAATTCCTTCCATTCATTCATTCTTCTCTACCGTTATTAATATGTTCCATGATAGATAAGCTTCCCATCATTTCTTAAAGTGGGATTTAATCAAGGTAGTGTGGAGGAAATTTCAGTGGCAAAGGGAAGCCATACACAATCCGTGTTTGTCTTGGGAAGACAAATACTTTATTTAAATAGTGTACTGCTTTTTTTGTTGTTCCATATACAATCCGTGTTTGTTTTGGGAAGACAAATACTTTTATTTATTTAATTAGTGTATTGTGCATTTGTTTTTTCCTTTGTAAGTTTTGTAGAACACCCCTGGTATATGCAGAGTAACGAAACTCTTTCTCCCGTAAATTCCTTTCTTAATTAGCATTTTGTCCTTTCTTCTTTTTCAATACACTCTCTAGAATTGAAAGCCATTGAAAAACTATTTCCCAGAATGATGAATTTGTCGATGAGATTCCAAATTCACCACTAAATTATTAAATTAAAATATAAAGAATATATTAATATAAATAGTGTGAGAAATATATGTAATAATTTAAATAATTTTATTTTGGATCTTTCTTAATATTTAAGTAATAAATTAAAAATATAATAAAATAAATTTTGATGGTTAAAAGATAACATGTTACTATTCATTTAGAATATGATGTTGTTGTATTTTATTTAAAATAATATTTTATATAATAATATTTGGGAAAAAAAATTTATATGGTGGATTTAACCTAAAAGAATATTTTAATATATAAATAATAATTAATCAAATTAATATATTTGTTATAAATGAAGATAAATATAATTAAATAAATAATATTTAACAAAATTATTTTAAATATTATGATAGGTTGTTTTGATTACATGTAGATAAAGTTTAGTCTTAGTCGTTGTTACACATCATCCCCATCATCTTTATAGCTATAATGCTCTCAGAGTCACATCCATCAATGGTGCTTCTCACCCCTACAACTTCCTTCATACTTGCAACCTTGAAATTGTGAGAATACACTCACGTAAGAAATACTTTAATATAACCATTTTGAGTATTTAACACATCAATTATATTCTTCTTCGATAAACTAACAATTCTTCCTTCAAATTTTAACAAAAAAATTTCAATGCAACTCGCCACATATTTTAATTAGTATAAAATATAAATTATTATTTAAAAATAATTACTATTTAATCTTTCTTAAATATATATAATTATCTTTATTCGTAATAATATAATATATATATATAATATTATATATTTAATTACATATTTTTTCTTAATATAAAATATAAAATTAAAAAAAATATTTACTTTATCTTTCTTAAATATTATATAATTATCTCTATTAAAATATATTAATAAAATATTTTTTTATCATCATAATATAAAATCAATCAATAAATTATTTAAATAAATAAACAATTATTTAAAATATATATCTTACTATCTAAAAATAAAATACATCATTATGATCAATTAATTGAAACACCATGTATTGAAACACCATGTAACATGTCTTTTGAGTAAATATGATCAATTAATTGAAACACCATGTAACATGTCTGTTGAGTAAATATGTAGTGAATATCTACAGTATGAGGATGCATATTTCACTTTGCAATGTAAAACTTACAATATAATTTCTACGGTTTATATAACATTATTCATAAAATATCTAAAATATGTAGAGAGACTAGATGCATATTTTTTTAATACTAAGTCTATCCTAATATCAAGTATATTAAAAAAAAATTTCAATAATATTATAATATGTGAATATTTGGCCTCAACCACATAGTGTTGAGTAAATTGAACTAGTGACTTGTCAATAGAAAAAGTACTTTAAAGATAGGGATTAGACCAATTGAACTAATCCATGGAGCTCCCTGATATTTATTTTTAATAAATTAATATATCAAAATTTGTAAACTTAATATAATAGAGTAATGTAGTAAAAATAAAATAATGTAGTAAACAATTTATATTTCGAATTTTAATGGCTCTATCAATATCTTTAAAACTCTTTGAAAATGATTAGACCAATTGATTTAATCCTTAGATCACCTGATATTATTTTAATAAATTAATATATCACAATGTAAAACTTGATAAATAGAATAATGTTAGTAAACCATTTATATTTAAAAATTTTAAATGACATTCTATTCATATATATAATATAATAATAATCTTTGGAAAATACGAAAATAACCTAACAAAACAATAATATAAAACTATTAATTAATAAATTAAAATATTTCTACTTTTAATATATTATATATATATAATATATAAAATATATAAATACTATATATATATATATATATATCAAGTTACATTATAGCCAACAAATTAAGTTAATTAGAAAAACATAATAAAATAAGTTAATTAGAAAATATATGGTTGGATTTAAGCTCTAGAATATTTTAATATTTAAATTAAAATATAAAAAAATAATATTAAATAAATAGTGTGAGAAATAATTTAAAGTATATCTATTTTGGACCTTTTTAGTATTTAAGTAAATAAATTAAAATATAATAAATAAATTTGAATGTTAAAATATAAATGTTAAATTGATAGACTATGAATGTGTTTGTATTTTAATTTAAAATAAATTTATATATAAAATTGGGAAAATCTTTCTGATCCATATCAAATTTTTTGAGAAGATTTCTTGGTAGAGATCAATTAATGTGATCTCCACGGAAGAAATCTCTCAAAAATTATATGTTCAAAAAAATTTAAAATATAAATATAATGTATGGTAAATTAAATATATTTGTTATAATGAAAATAAATAATATTTAACAAAATTATTTTAAATATGATGATGGTTTCTTTTAATTACATGTAGGTAAGGTTTAGTCTTAGTGGTTGTTACACATCATCCTTGATCCTTGATCACTATAATGCTCTTAGAGTCACATCCATCAATGGTGCTTCTCACCCCTACAACCTCCTTCATGCTTGTAACCTTGAAATTGTGAGAATACAAGCTCCTTCATGCTTGCAACCTTGAAATAGTGAGAATACACTCCAGAATACACTCACTTAAGAAATACCTGAATATAACTATTTTGAGTAATCAATAAATCAATTATATTCTTCTTTGACATATTAACAATTTTTTATTTAAATTTACTTGTTTCAAATTTTAGCAAAAAAATTTCAATGCAACTAACCACATATTGTAATTACATATTTTTCTTAATATAAAATATAAAATTATTATTTAAAAATAATTTACTTTACTTTTTTAAATATTATATAAATATCATTATTAAAAATAATAAATAAAAATATTTTTTATTTTAGTTACATATTTTCTTAATAAAAAATATAAAATTGTTATTTAAAATTAATTTACTATATCTTTCTTAAAGGAGTTGTCTATAATGCTACTTTTTGGAGATTTCGCTGACGAAATCCGGAGGAAGAAATTGAGGTTAAATCTTGATTTGTTGCAGTTGGTTTTTTAACTGCATATTTGGATTCAGCACCCTGAAAAACCCCTGGAACGCTTTGATTGTGCAGAAACTAGTGATCAAACTTGCGATTCCAATAAATTGCTGCCGGATTTTGACTAGAAAAACCCACCGGAAAGGCTTTCAAAAAGTCGCATTATAGATATTATATAACTATCCTTATTAAAAATAATAATTAAAAAAAAAAAAATTATTCACATAATAAAATATCAATTAAAATTATTTAAATAAATAAACAATATTTAAAATATATATCCTACTATATAAAAATAAACTACATCATTATGGTCCATTAATTGTAACAACATGTAACATGTCTTTCGACTAAGTATGTAGTGAATATCTAAAGTATAAAAATGCATATTTCACTTTGCAATGTAAAACTTACAATATAATTTCTACGGTTTATACAACATTATTCATAAAATATGTAGAGAGACAAGATGCCTATCTTTTTAATATTAAGTCTATCCTAATATTAAGTGTATTAATTTTTTTTTCAATAATATTATAATATGTGAATATTTTGCCACAACCACATAGTGTCGAGTAAATTGAACCAGTGACTTGTCAATGGAAAAGTACTTTAATGATAAGAATTAGATTAATTGAACTAATCCTTGGATCTCTTGATATTTAATTTTTAATAAATTAATATATCAAAATTTGTAAACTTAATATAATAGAGTAAATGTAGTAAACAATTTATATTTAAATTTTTAATGACTATATATATATATATATATATATATATATATATATATATATATATATATATATCTATTTGATATATAATCTTTGAAATAAGAATAACCTAAACAAAACAACATTATTAAAATTTTATTTATATTAATAATTAAAAAATATAATTTCTTACTTTTGAATTTTATATATAGATTTTTTTTGCAAGTTACATTGTAGCCAACAAAATTAAGTTAATTAGAAAAACATATAAAAATTTAAAAATGTTTAACTTTAAATTTTCTTCAACTATTAATAACAATCTTCATTTGTTGAATTGAGGCTTCTGTGATCTATATCAAGTTTATGAAAAGTTCTTCGGTGTAAATCACATGATAATAAATTTGTAAATCACATGATAATAAATTTGTAAACCACACTCGTTGGTTCAAACACGTAGACAAATGTATTATCATGTGATTTACGCCAAAGAACTTTTCATAAACAATCTTCTTATATCATACTACATAATTAACTTGAATGCAAACATAATAATTGTTGATTCAAAACTTGATTATGAGCCTAGATGTATGGTCTAAAAAAATTAAATAGTGATTACTTATGAAACATTGTTGCAGCGGATCTATTTTATTTTTGGGTAAATTGAAACAAAACACACAAACTAAACCCAAAAAACCATTTCAGAATATGCCCAAAATTGAACCCTAAATCCTACTCCAAATATACCTGAAAATTTGGGAGAAAAGAATTATAAGTAGAGTAAAAAAAATGGGTGAAAAGGTGAAATAATATGGTAAAGAATTTATATTTTAAAGTTTAATGACTCTATTAATATCTATAAAACACTTTGAAAACATTAATACCCTAAACATAATGATATTATAAAATGTTATTTACATTAATAATTAAATAATTCCCCGGATGTGGGTGTCTTGCCAGATGGTTAATGTGATGGGACAGGGGTGGGGCGAGGTGGGACAACACTCGCCTGCCTGTACCACATGGATAATCGCCCGACGAAGAATGAACATCGGCATTTGGGGATCGTTGGGTGCATTTTCTTCACTTCAAGCGGCTCTGATCCGCCCAGTTTGTCCTCCGATATCCTTATCGCCTCCGCATGCTCTGGACTGCACTGGGCCTCGGCTGTCTTCAATGCAGTAGTAATGGTGGGTGCAATTCGAGGGAGGACGGAGGGCGATAAATATAGGCTCAGCCATGGGATTGCTTTGGAGCCTCTGTTGCTTTGTTAGTCTGGTCATGGTCTATTATGGTCTGTCGCTTTGTTGGTCTGGTTATGCTCGGGCAATCCTGAGAAGATGCCTCCATCAATTCATAGGTTTCTTTCGAAGGCCTCTAGACCTCGTTCGAATGATCATTTGAATAGCTCGAGTTCTGCCGCGGTGGTTGAATGGTCTTGTTTTCATAATGTTGCTGTTATCTTCATTATGCCCCGTCTTCGCCATAGAATGAGGAGCCGCAGGGGTACTCCTCAGCGTGCGCCCTCCAGCCTGTCCTCCAATTCTCCCTCCCTCTCCAACGAATTCATAGCTGGCCATTACCCTCGCACTTGTAGTGGGAGAGGGCGTTTTCATCTGCCCAGCCATTACCCTGAGCCCCGTCCTCCAGATTCCACGTCTTCTCCCTCTTTTGGCTTTGTGATTTTCACCTTCAATTGCTCTCTGAATCGTCCAAGGATTACAACTCACATCTTGGTGTTATTTCATGAGAAAGCCCAAGAGGTGGGAGAGTCTAGCTCTCATTAGGAGGGCCCTACCTTTGTCTCTGCGCCGAATCCTTTTTCTTTGCAGGCTCCAGAGGTCCTAGCTCGCAATACCTTGGACGTGGTGATGGTGCCGGCAGCTCCTGGTCCTTCTGAAACTGAGAGCAGCAAGGGATTTGCTTGAGTTTGGCTGGTGCAGAATTGTGGAAGAGCCTCCAGATGTGTAGTTCATTCTCTGATGCCTCTGTTTCATGTCATGCGGCCCATAATAGCGGGCAAATTTTTGTTCATGCTGATAAGTGGGTTCACATCTGCAAGATATGGTTCAATTTGCTAGTTTCTTTGAATTTCTGTAAGCTCAGTAAGAAGGTCAATACTTGTTCCCCTGCGTGGGATTTGATTACTAGTTCTTGGCTAAGTTCTTTGTCATGGGCAGTGTTTCTGATATTCTCTGCCGCTCCTTCAGGGCAGTTGTTTTTTACTACGGTCTAGACGTAATTTTACCCCTTTACTGTTAATAGAGTAATTTTATTTAGAAAAAAAATTAAATAATTAATTTTCTCACTTTTGAATTTTATATTTAAATTTATAACTTTTTCATGAGTTATGAGTTACTGCTACATAACCAATTGTTAACACTCTAAATGCAACCATAGTCATCATTGATTTAAAACCTGATTATGAGCATAGATGTGTGCTCAAAAAAATTAAATAGCCATTACTTATAATGCATTACTGAAGTGGATCTATTGGTGAAGTGGATCTATTGGTTAAAGTGAAACGGGTAAAGTGAAACAATACACACACAAACTAAACCCAAATATCAAACCCACACTTATGCCAAAAACTAAACCCTAAATCTTATTCCAACTATGACCAAAGATCTAGGAGAAAAACTCTAAAATGAGAGTAAAAACATGGTGAATAAAAAAATGGTTGATTGGTACTAAACTTTTGCTTGTGTAATCTTTTCCTCTTGATGATCCACAAAATCTATCCATTATGTGTATCCTTTCGAACTTAATTGTGCATATTTCTTTTGTCTCTAGCCAGTGTTGATGCTTTAAACCTAATTTATAATTCTTTAACTCTAATTTATATGTATAAATTATATATTATATTAAATGTTTAATATTTTAAATGGTATTAACCCTAAGATAGTTTCAAATTATAAAATATTATATTAAGAAACATATTGTCTCTACCCTAATCAATCTATTTCTCTTCAACCCTAACCAATGCATATAAATCATGTTAAAAAATGTTATAAATAAATTATAAAATAATATATTAAGAAATGTATTATTACTTTAAATCAAACCTAAAGTGCTTTAAACATGACCTATAGTTATAAATTATATATTATAATAAATGTTATATATGTTAAATTAAATTAGTTTAACGGTAAGACACATGTAAATCATAAATATTATATTAACACTATATTCTTTGTTACATTATATCTGCAGATCTCTTCTATACTGAGATCTTGTTTAAACAATGATCAAAGATAAGAGTTGGTTTTCTTCTAATGTAAGGAAACAAGTTAATGACCTAAGACCCAAAGGTATTTAGCAAGAGCTAAATCTTGCCTTTCTGAACCACCAGCAAGTAATTTAAAGTGGCATTGTTTTCCTTCGATAATGATGATAATCCAGCTTACATTTGTGAATAATCCTTAGTAATGAATGTCATGGAGTTAGTAATGAATGTCCTCATTGATAGTTTGACAAGTAAATTATGATACACTTTTCAAGGGTGTATAAAAAATGGAACATGGCTATTACTGGTTAGATTAAAATATTTTTTTTTATTACAGTATATGCATAATTTAGATAAAATTAGTAAAGTTATTAAAAAACTAATAAAAATATTAGATCTTATGAATAAATATAATAATAATTTTTTTAGAGAATTTGTTAATTCTTTTAACTAATAAATTAATTTAGATTTTTTCCAATTATATTATTATTATTTATATTAATTAAAACCATATTTAATAGTAAAAAAAAATAGATTAAAAAAATAAATTAATTAAAAATAATTTATATTAATAAAAATAATAAAAAATAAAACTTTCTTCCTCATTATGAATTTGATATTAGATGAAGTGAAGTCACCATATGTTTTTTTATAAAATAAAAAATAAAAAAATGTCTTCTAATTAATATATAGACACAAGAACATTGTATACTAATATTAATTAATTGTGTAATAAGTTTTAGGAAGAAGAGATCTATGTAATATTTATTTAAATTTAAATTTTTTTGTGAGAAAAAATTGCATAGAAATTATTTATACAGTTAAATTAAAAAAATATTTATGTAGTTATTGATACGAATAGAAATTTCACATCTAATAATAAAATTATATATTTAATTATTTATTATTTATTTAAATATAAATTTATATTTTATAAAGAGAGAAATTTATAAAAAAAATATTCCTACACCGATTTAAAGCCAGATATTTATAGTATAAGAAATTAAGATAATGTCTTTATTATAGAAACTTTAATTCACAACCACAAATAACCTAATATCCTAAATGATGAATCTGATCCTAATCACTTAGGGTTGGTTTTAGTGTGTATATATAAAAGATAAACCGAGGTTTTATTTGCAAATGTGATTGATTCTAAATATCTATGTATACAAAGAAATAATTAATTTTGATATCATAGATTACCATCAACCAAATTCAAATTATAGTTTAACTTTTAACATATATTATTATTTTATAGAAGGAATATTTATATAGAAGGAATATTTAACATGGAAAATAAATTGATCTCAAATCTAATAAAGATGATATAAATTCAGAGAGGAACTTAAAATATTAATCAAAGTTTTACAATAACATTTTTTATTTTTTATAAAAAAATACTAATTTTTTTTAAGAAACAAAAATTAAACGAGTTACTTTTGGTATCATAAAAAATATAAAATTAAAATTTCTAGAAAAGAAATAAGAAAGTATTCACAAATTTCAAAGAAAATAACTAGTTACAAAGCTTTAATTAAAAGAAGGAAGATAACTAGCTATAAAACCCTAATTAAAAAGGAAGAAAAAAAAATATAATTTATAAATGGAAAGCAAAAAAAACTTTTACAAATTTCTAAATTCAATCCTGTGACACTCCTAAATCTAAAAAAGAAAATTCTACCCCGAGTACTAGCACTTATCTATTACAATTCGGGGATCACACGAGGTTCAATTGCCCAATTATATTTTTATTAAATGTGTATTTGCACCTTGCTGACATGCCAACCCTTAACACTGGCTTTGGTTTGGTTCTCAGTCCAACTCACTGGTTAGTGTACCCATGAGCATTTATGTTGAACATTTTTGACTGACAGTTAAATCTACTGTATTATATTTCTATGTCCTTCCACATCATAATATCACATTTCGATCCTTTGGCTTTATTGTTCACTACCTTGCATTAATCGTTGCACTGTCCTGCTTGACGTGGCGCGGGCAGATGAAACCTTGGTGTTTGCGACCTTGGATTCCTCACCCCATCGATGGCGAAGGAGGAAGGAGTCCAATCCAACGACCAGGTTTCTTCCGGGAGGCTATTCCATCGCCTCACTGCGGATGTGCATCATTCATTCCTCGGCCTTTTGTGTTTGTTTCTGTTGTTTGGTTTCTCCTGCACTGTTAACGCTCCGTGTTGATGGATGGCAACTCGAGGGGGGGGTTATGGGTGTGGACTAAGGCCTTCCTCGATGCTTGGATAGCTCGGTCAAAAGCCAAGTGGGTGTTTTCCTTTCCACTTGACTGTAGTGCGATTTACATTTTTGTTTTTACACAACTTGACTTCTAATCACCTGTTGTTAATCTCGGTTTTCTGCTCGGAGGAAAAAGGAAAATGAAGCTGTGGATTCAAAGGTTTCTACACAGGAAGCCCTTTCCACAAGTTAATGTTGGACGTTATGTTCCAGGTAAGCATTCTATGCAAATAGAAGGTTTTGGGCCGAGGGCATGGATGAATCCTGAAGCTTTTCTGGGAGTTTTGCTCCAATTTTGGAGATACAATTCTTTCTTTGTTATTGTCGTTTGAATTCACAGCATAGGCCTGGTTAGTGCTAGGTAGGGTTTACTGTTATAAGCTGAGGGCTCCCTGTGGTCCTGTGTTTGAGACCACTTTGGAGTAATTTCCTCATGCAACTCCTAAGATTGTAATTTTAACTCTGGCTATAGTCTAGCTGTTTTGGGTTTTGCTAAAGTTCAGGATTTTAATACTTGCCTATATTCGACGAAAGGCCATTTACTTTGGATTACAGTTATTTGTTTATAATCCTATTCTTTTCACTATTTAGCAATTGTACTATGTTGGAATCGCAGATTTGCATGAATTGTTTTATGTTTCTCTTATTTGATTATTTCTCTGCAAACATCCTTGTTGAGGTATAATTATATAATTGTTATTGTTTCTTTTCCGCGACTATAATGCAACTGGCTCTATAATTTATTGGTTGTGCATGTGTCTGGATGGACTATCGTTTCAGAGGTCAACTACTTTCATTTCTCAAAGTTTCGCTGTTCTCTGTTACTTCATGCAAGTTGTAGGTTCGGTAAGCCAGGTAGGCACCCATTGTAGTTACCTGCAGGATTCTATCTATTATGCTCTTGCGTGTCTACACGATTGAGTTTGTTTTAAATATGACTGTTTCTCTTATTGTAAAGAAAATAAAAGACTCATTGTATGTTTTGTTAGCGCTCTTGTTCCATGGTTATGAACCCCATATGTCTTTTGTGGTTAATACTCTAAGACTCCATTAGCGACTCAGACTCTAGTTACAATTCTTGAGGGTTTTTTATTACGGAACCTGAGTCGAAGACTTCCCTTTCTGGTTTACTTGAATTGTCCATAACAGGAGTAGCATGCGTACATGGTCCTAAAAATTAGGATTTAACACTATACATGTGTTCCTATTTCCTCTGTAAAACTCAACAGAGTATTTTCCAAGACATACAGTCGTTCTCCCAATCTAAACTGTACGAGCTGTTGCATTTGTTTTCAGGTCGATATGGTATTACCCTCGCTGAAAACGAGTTGGGAAAGCTAAACCCTTGCATTCTGATATTTAAAGAATTGGCCAACCGTATTAACCCTAATATATCAAAGTTTGTTTTAAGACTGGTTATAAAAATTTAACACACACAATAGGGCCAACATTAAATTTTGGTTCTTTTCCCATACATTTGACGCCTCCGAGTATCTCCCAAGACAGATTTAAGCTTCAAGATTTTCACTTAATATTTCATTCTCGTTCCTCAGACTCCATTTGTAACTATATTAAGTCTAACGCTACAGTTTCCTGCAGACAGAATCACAGTTCTAGATGGTCTAGCTAGCCCCTTAAGTGCCTATTCGTCTTTTCTTTTATATATATATATATCTATATATTATAGAATATATATAATAATATACATATACAATATATATATATAAAGTACTATATTAATAAATATAATAATAATATATAATATTATACTATAATATATATATATATAATATATTAATCTTTCTACCTCAGTTTCCAGATAAACAAACAAAAGAAACTACAACCCTTAACTATTTACGAGCACTTCAAGTACTATTCTTTTATTTAGTAACTTCAAGTTTCCAGGATAGACCACTTACCTGTCTCCTGCTAAAAAAAGTAGTGCACCTTTATGAAGGTTCTCTTACGTTATTATCTGTCTGCTCTCTGCCCAACCATGAGATACATCCTCCTCAACTGTATCTCCCCCCGAGCTCTCTTGCAAGGTCACTAACCTCTGCAAGTTCGTTGCACACCAAGTGCATGCTATCTGGTCATCACCAGACTTAGCATTCCATCCTTACCGTCTGACTTGTCAGCACGGTTTTTTCCTCCCTTCACTCCTTTTCTTGGAGTCTCACCCTTAGGAGAGGTATACATCCTCCTCAACTGTATCTCCCCCCGAGCTCTCTTGCAAGGTCACTAACCTCTGCAAGTTCGTTGCACACCAAGTGCATGCTATCTGGTCATCACCAGACTTAGCATTCCATCCTTACCGTCTGACTTGTCAGCACAGTTTTTTCCTCCCTTCACTCCTTTTCTTGGAGTCTCACCCTTAGGAGAGGTAGTTAGGGTTGCATTTCCAGCAATCGCCTTTTCCAACTTCCCTCCTTAGAAGTTGCCATTTTTTTTTCTTTATTTTTTTGCTTAAAAGCATTTTCCATAACCACTAATTGAAAAATATTATTTTATCCAAATAACCATCATCCTTCAATTTGTAAGTAAAGCATGGTATATAAATATTTACAGTAAAATATTTACAATGTCTTGGGGCATCACAAATCCTAGAAACTTTGGAGGAAGATTATAACTCAAAAAATTAAATAAAATAATATGATTGTCACATTTGTATCTTAAGAAACTTTATGAATTCCTTAATATTAGAGACAATATTCAAACCCTTATTACAAAGAAAGAGGTTTTCACTTTGGAAGACATAAGATTTGGAATTAACTTGCAAAAGGGAAATTTAAAAACATTGAAGGCTATCAAACAAAATCCTATATTTTAAGGACGGATAAAAGCAACTTCTCAAATTACACGAGAGGACCATCGTGATTATGCCCCTTGCACCCAAGTTATATAGAATTATTTTGAAAATGAAAATTAACATATGATTATAAATTTATGGAAAAAGGGTTAAGGGCTATGGAATTTTTAGAAGCTATCACTGACCACTTGGTTACACTTAGGATTATAGGAAATGACTATTGTAATAATAAATCCAATATCTTGTGTCATTTCATACTTTAGGAAAGATTTTGGCATGGCCCCTAAAAATAATGTTTGCAATATATTAGAAGCTTTAGAGGTTCCTCTTGAGTTGAGATTTATTGGATAAGGTTGTACAAAAATGTTATTGCTAAGTCCAAAAGAAGTACGGTTTTGCTAGAAGAAATTAATTATAATATAGGAGTTAAAAAAGGTTGTCTCCTATCCCCTACCACTTTTGAAATTTACATTCACTAAATGTTAAAGGCACACTTTGCAACAACCCCGAAATATCAACACATAATTAATTGGATTAATCTAGCAGTTTATAATCAACATGCAATTATCAACTAATTAACATCAAAATTCAAAACTATAAGTAGAGACACATACCTGTGTTTTCCGGGTTGAATGCTAGTTGAAGTCTTCTAACTATAACAAGGTTTTGGGGACGACTCTCCACCCAACAAGGTTTTGGGGACGACTCTCCACCCAACCATAGGCTTAGTTGCACAAAAACTTGCTACAACTGGCCACCCCTGAGCCCTCAATCAACATACTACTGCTATGGAATCCTTTGTCTTAGAACACTATTCTCCCAAGAGAATGGATGGTGGAATCATGGAATGATGGAATACCTCTCATCTTCCTCACCATCTATTAAATAGAGAAAACATTAGAAGGGGAACCACATGTACACACTCCATGTGTCAACATGCAACTTACTGATTTCTTGTTTTATTCTTTTGTTTTTACTTTTTGATAGTTTTATTGATTTATACTATTTTTCTTGTTTTATTTCTTTTGTTTTTACTTTTTGATAGTTTTACTGATTTTTACTATTTTTCTTGTTTTATTTCTTTTATTTATATTTATTTAAAGTATGTAATTAATTTATTAATTTATTATTATTTATTTATTGTTTATTATTCAATATTTATTATTTATTATTTATTATTTATTATTAAGGGACATTACATTTATTTTGTTATTTCTTACATTATGTAACAGTCTCGACACCCTCTGCTGAACTAATATAACCAGCAGGCATCGAAAGTTTCACAACACCCGGGAAATCCCAAGGAATCTCTATCCTTTTTCCCACTTTCGGAATCAGACATAAGCCTCCTCGGTCTGTATCCTAGTCCAAGGCTAGCCCCAAGGCTTGAGCCTAATTCAGACCTCATCTGCCCCAAGGCAGGCATTCGGTACATTTCTCAATGTCACCGGCATCTCGCAAGGTTGGCCCACTCCCTCCTCAGCTCACTAAGGCACACAACCCCAGGCATCGAAGTCCTTACACCCCCACCATACTTCGGCATCCCAATACAGTACTAGGCACCTAGCCTAGAACATAAGGCACTTGGCCTCCTCAAGATGGTCCCATAGTTCTTCAAGAGCTATCCATCAAGAGCTACACAAGACAAAGGAACCACTGGCATATGTAGTGTTGATTGAGTTTATCCCCAGCCCATATGGTGTTACTTATTCTCCCTCATGCGTATGGGCTCGCACGAGATCATCAAATAAACCAGCCCTCTCGGCCCATTTGTGGAGTCCTGTCAATCATCACACCTCAACATGCAACCAATGCATTAGCTATACCATCATAGTATCATTGAAAATAATCCACATGCCAAGTCTTACATGTCATCATGAGAACATTCATCATTGTTAATCACAACATTATGAATAATAACGAACTGCATGCTCATGCATGTCATAAATTTGTACGCAACTATCACATGCTTCACCTCATGAAATACGATCATAAGTTATAACATCAACATATTTGCATCAAAGACATATCATGACTTCACATAATAAATGAACGACTTGTCAATAAACCTCATATTTTAGAATCATAATTCCTATGCATATCATATCCATCATGAGTATTCAACATTAAATACCTATCATCACGTAGTAAAAGAATATGTCAATATACCTTGACATAACATCATAATGCCTATGTATATCATCATCATCATAAGGATACATCATCAGTATTGTAACAACTATATAAATATGAACCACATGTGCATGATCCTCATCATACCATCATATCATGAAACATCATCAATATGAAAAACATCTCAATTCTTATCAAATATAGAATAATAGTCTATAAGCATTATTTTCATGATTCATTAGAAAAATCAATTTCATTTACTTTATAAACATTCAACTATGAACTAAGATTATTCAACCTCCATCTAGGATCTATGTTATCTCATCAATGTTATTAGTGTTATGTTTTCATCAAGATACCAATTACTTTTTCAATAATCATTTCCACTTCCTTCAACTAGGAAGTTCACTATTTACACCATAGGTATAATCATCTAAGTACATCGTTACATGAACCTCATCATCTTGAGTCTTAATCTCTCGTCATATATTCTTCCTTCCCCAAGGAAATTCTGGTGAAATTCATTGTTAAGATACTACTAGTTATACAATCAATTTTTGCTTTTAAATCATCTATCTCACAATTAAAATCCCTTGGTTTTACATCAATTTACCCTTTGTCTTACCAATTTTAATACCGCTATAGGCAATTGCATATAAACACTAGGTCATCATGATTTAATTTTATATCATGCTTAATTTACTTGCACGAGGGTTTGTTGATCCATGCTGACTTATATATACATCACTTAACAATTATCATTTTCATCCACACAAATATTTTCTTATCTCGTCAAGTTCCTATCTCAATACCACTTGATTTCTTTATTGTACATTCACCCTTCTTCAAGTTGGACAAGGGATTCTTGCTCATTAAATAGTATCTTTATTTTAGATTTTGAAACAGTTGGAAACACTACTATCATCATTGTCCATGAAAATTTTAAATGTGTGGTGTTCTGAGGAAACAACCTCTTTAAATGCTATGGGAACAAAACTTGATAAGTTTCTCTATGTGAAGTCCTACTCATGAAACAATGAGTGCAAATTAGTCAAGTACAACATCTCTTATGTGACTCTCACTTCTTTTGTCAATATTTACACAATTCTTGTCAAGGTATCCTTATAAAATTTCTAGCAACATTCCTTCTATACTTCAACTATTAAACTATGTAGATCATCACTATGACCATTACCAATTATGTTTCTCAGTCCACTCATCAATATCCTTAAAATAATTTTTTTCTTGATAGAACATCCCTTCATTTCCTCCTACCCGATATTCATAGATATATTTTTATTTTTCTCCTAGTCTTCATTTCCTAATATTCCATGTCTACTAGCTACTTCATTCAATTTTATTAAATTGGCTTTAATTTCTTACCTCCAGTCATTGTGGTTTCTTTTCCTCCTCTCTTAAAATCATAGCATTGATACACTTTGGAAATGTTGTTACTATTCCCCAACTTAGGTAATACCCTATAAATAAATTCATTAAGATGGCTACCAAATGTAATCCACTTATCATTTCCTGTTTTAAGACAACAACATAATAAAATTGCCTGATCATACATCTTGTTATCCATAATTCATGCATATAATTAGTCACCTATGGAAAACTTTACAATGTGGCTCTCCCATTAGAGGGAAAAACTATTATAGATGTTGTCATGCACACAAGTTATCTCCTCCAATTGATCAATTTTACTACGGATTTACTTCTTTAATCTATGTCATCATACCTTCGAGGTTCCTTCAAAATGACCTTCATTATCACCATGATTATTTAACTTCATTAGTTGATTGCCAATATTTTCTTCTTTTATGGGCATCATCCTTAGATAGGCCTTATAGTGATACCTTTAGAGTACCAAGTTATGATTATACCAAACTCTTCCATTATGTTCTAAAATAGGTAGCCTATTTGCAGTGGTATGATCCGGATTGTCCACAATTTTTTGTTCATTGTGTCGATGTTTCAAACCCCAAAGGGGGTCCATCATCAGGACAAATCAGAAAGATAGAAAATGAATGAAAGATTATTGAGAGAAGGACACATGAACCTAGATATAAATAAACCAAGAACCCTAATTTTATATAAGGACCGACACTTGATTTCAAAAAAAAAATTCTTTTTCCTTTTCATATTTAATTTAATTAATTATATAATTATTCAAAATTAGCTTAGGATTTTAATGATGAACCTTAATTTATCTATTCATTGAATATTTTAGTTTAGTTATTTCCATTTTTATTTAATTAATTAATATGAATTTAAATTAATTTTTTTTATTAAATTAATACTTTAATAAATAAATTAATATAAATTTAATTAATGATTAAATAATTTTAATTTTAATTTTTAATTTAATTTTTATATTTTATTCCAAAATCTTATTTTTGAAATTTTTATATATTAGGGAGGAAATAATTAAATAATTATTTTGCTTTTTTATTTAATTAATCCAATTTCAATCTGATTAAAAGAATAATTTTAATTTGTAAATATATTTTAATATTAATTTGATTAATTTATATTATGATTATAATTAATTAAATAATCTTGAATCTGAAACCTAATTATTTCTTTTTTAAAAATTTAAATTTAATTCTTTATGATGTTATATTTTTTGGTCATTAAGGTTAAAACATTAATTAAATCTAACTAATTAATTAAATATAATTAACTTAATTAATTAAAATTAAATTAAATTAATTAAATAATATAATTCTAATGATGTTATATTTGTTTATTAAGAATAAAACATTAATTTAATTCAACTTAATTAATATAATTAATTAAATTAAATTAAATTAAATAATTAATTTGTTTTAATTTGCTTTAATTAATTAATCGCACCTTCGAAATGAAAGACCTTTTTCGATGATCTTATGCTTATGCTTCCAAGTGTCTGGGGGGGTTTATTTGTCTGATCAGGGTAAGCCAATTTCCACTGATTTCACTCCCATTGTCCCTGTTGAGGTTTTGCGGAAATTTCATGATTTCAATGGCCTCTCTCATTTTCCTTTTGTGATAGTTGTCCTCTATTGCAATTACCTTGGCATCCTCCAAACACATATGATGCTTGGTCTTGGACGAGTGCTCTGCAAGGGCTGATGTGCGGGATCTCTCATTCTTTATGTCAGTTGCGTGCTCTTTTAGTCTTATTTTCAGAGATCTGCCTGTTTCCCCAATATAACTCTTGCCACATGAGCAATCAATCTTGTACACTCTGAGTTGTTGACGATCAATTTTATCCTTAACCGACCTCATCATCTGTCTTATCGTTCCACATGTTGTAAATTGGGTGTCTATGTTATTCTTCTTTAAAATTTTTGCAATCTTATCGGTAGTCCCATGGATGAATGGAAGGTAAACTTTACCTTGATTCTCTTTCTTGTCTTCAGGGGGATGCTTAGAGAGGGCCCTATCCTGAGCCCTTCTTATAGCTCTCTTGATACTCCACTCCTTGTATCCAATGTTTTTGAAGAGATCTATCTTCTCGAAATCCTGAGGATAAAAATTGAGAGGAGAATGGCTGACCTGCAATTCCTGAAACAATGTAGAAACAATAAAATCATTCCTCCTTTTGCTAAGGTCAATCACAGGTTATTTAATCATTACAATGATAAAGCATTTTTGAAATTAAGTTTAGCCCTAATCAGGGGAGAAATCAGAAGAACCAGAGCAGCATTAGACAAGCTCAATTGCTTGGCCCTTTCCACTCATCTAAAACTTACTATGGTAATTAACTTTGATCTATGGAAATTAATCGATGCAAAAGTGGCTTTGAAAACCCAGACGAAGGGTAGGATTGCCAGGGAGAGGCAGTCCAGAAAGCTAGCCAAATTAGAAAAAGATTTGGGTTTAATACTAAACTCTGGTGGAAGAACCTTCAATAAAGACTGCATAGAAGCAAATTCCCATACTGTTCCCTCCACCAGCATCTTGGAACGTACCTATCCGACGAACAACGTAGACAACTCAGGTGTCAACTTTAGATCAGTAAGCAATGCATCAGGTCTCAACGTAGGAATGGGTAACAACGACATTAATTTGATCAATAGCGTGGATCTCAACAACGCAGGTATAAACATTAATACAATGAGCATCAAGGATGTTAACACTAAAATGGGCTTTAACAACAACGCAGGTACATCAGGCTTCAACATAAAACTGGGTAACATTGACAGCAAGGATTTTGACATTAAAATGGGTAACAACGATATTGAGATGAATAGTGTGGACTCTATCCCCAACAGCGCAGGTATAAACAACAGCAAAGAATTTAACATTAAAACGGGACTTAACATCAATGCAGATTCATCAAGCTTCATTATGAACAGCGTAAGAATGGGTAACAACGATTTGATCAACAGCGTGGATCCCAGCAATGCAGGTATAAACATGAATACAATGAGCATCAAATATGTTAATATTAAAATGGGCTTTAACAACAGCGCAGGTACATCAGGGTTCAACATAAAAATGGGTAACATCGACAACAAGGACAATAACTCTAACAACACAGTTAATACAGAGGATCTTGACATTAAAATGGGTAACAACGATATTGAGATGAATAGCGTGGACACTATAAACATTAATTCAATAAGCAACAAAGAATTTAACATTAAAACGGGCTTTAACATCAACGCAGATCCATCAAGCTGTAACTTGGAATGGGTAACAACATTAACAATGTGAACAGCATGGAGCCCTACGCTGTCCATCCAGCAGCAGTGGCTCCAGCCACGCTGCCCAAAACTGACATTTATGAATTCGTTGGTAATGAGGTTGGTAAAGATCTTAACTCAATCGGTGGAAGTATTAAAAACAATACCAATTGCACTAGGGGTGATACTAGCTGCAGTAACGCGGGCATCATCGACAGCTTGGATTCTAACTACAACTTGGAGCAGGCAGGAGGTAACTCATATAATATAAATAAAAATAGGAGCGGCTTAGAAGGTAAAGAGCTTGGAGCTAAAGATAATACAAACTATGGAATTATTAATAATGATAATGCTACAAGTGATGATTCTGGAAAAGATAAGTTTTTGATTAGGAACCCTAGTATTCCAAACAAGCATGACAAAAGGGTTGTGAATCTCTCATCCATAATGCTTAACCCTGAAGAGATCAAAATTCTGAGCAAAGGATTGGGATTTGCAGTCTCACCTAAGAACATTCCTTTTGAAAGCATCATTTGCAACATTGAGAATGGGACTCAAGGTCTTTCATCAAACGGCAGGGAGATATTAAGACAGGAATGTTCCATAGCTATGTTAAAGTCTAAACGCCTGAAGAGTAACCTGAATAAAGAGGGATGTGAGGCTCTGAGGTCTCTCCGAAATAATGATAAAATAGTTGTTCTCAAAGCTGATAAAGGTGGAGAAACCGTGGTGTTAAACAAAGAAGATTACATTCAAAAAATGAATGAACATTTGAGTTGTGGAAGTTATAGAAGGGTCAACTCCAACCCTATTCCTAAGGTGATAAAACAAGTCAAGAAGGCCATCATGGAAACCAACCTAGAGGATAAAATAAAAAAGAAGTTGATTCCCTCCTGTGAAATTATTCCTAGAATCTATGGATTACCAAAGATCCATAAGGAAGGGGTCCCTCTTAGACCAATTGTTAACACCATTGGTTCCCCTACCTATGAATTAGCTAAGTATGTAGCTAAGATCCTGAAACCCCTCGTTGGTAACACGAAATCTTTTATAAAAGACTCAACTGATTTTGTAAAACTTATCAGGAATAGAAGGGTGGATAAAGATGATATTCTAGTAACTTTGATGTCGTATCCTTGTTTACGAAGATTCCCCTTGATGAAGCTGTCCATGTTATAAGGATGAGCACCAATCCAGAAACAACAAAGCTAGTAGAAATCTGTCTTCGGTCCACTTTTTTCAGTTTTCAGGATCACTATTATGAACAAATTTCTGGGGTCGCCATGTGTTCCCCGCTCTCACCTATTGTTGCCAACCTATACATGGAGTACTTTGAGAGGAAAGCCCTTGACTCATTCCACTTGAAGCCGGCATGGTGGAAAAGATTTTTCGATGACACTAACGTAAATTGGACTAATGGTAAGGCAGAGCTTGAAAGGTTCTTCAATCATCTGAACTCTATATCTTCTGAAATCAAATTTACTATGGAGCTGAAAGAGAATGGTAGGATCCCCTTTCTAGACGTTCTGATCAGTAGAAAGGAGGATGGTGCTTTGGGTCACCAGGTCTATAGAAAGAAAACTCACACGGATAGCTATCTTCATGCTGAATCTTACCATCATCCCTCCCAGAAATCTGGCATCTTGAACACCCTAGCTGTTAGGGCTTTCAAAATTTCTGACCCTGATCACCTAAAGGATGAGATCGAACACTTAACCTCTGTCTTCAAAAACATTGGATACAAGGAGTGGAGCATCAGGAGAGCTATAAGAAGGGCTCAGGACAGGGCCCTCTCTAAGCATCCCCTTGAAGACAAGAAAGAGAATCAAGGGAATGTTTACCTTCCATTCATCCATGGGACTACCGATAAGATTGCAAAAATTTTAAAGAAGAAGAACATAGACACCCAATTTACAACATGTGGAACGATGAGACAGATAATGAGGTCGGTTAAGGATAAAATTGATCGTCAACAACTCAAAGGAGTGTACAAGATTGATTGCTCATGTGGCAAGAGTTATATTGGGGAAACAGGCAGATCTCTGAAAATAAGACTAAAAGAGCACGTAGCTGACATAAAGAATGAGAGATCCCGCACATCAGCCCTTGCAGAGCACTCGTCAAGGACCAAGCATCATATGTGTTTGGAGGACGCCAAGGTAATTGCAGGAGAGGACAACTATCACAAAAGGAAAATCAGAGAGGCCATTGAAATCATGAAATTTCCGCAAAACCTCAACAGGGACAATGGGAGTGAAATCAGTGGAAATTGGCTTACCCTGATCAGACGAATAAACCCCCCCGGACACTTGGAATCATAAGCATAAGATCATCGGAAAAAGTCTTTCATTTCGAAGGTGCGATTAATTAATTAAAGCAGCTTTTAAGAAATTAATTATCTAATTTAATCTACTTTAATTAATTACATTAA